>LUCH01000224.1:56939-90779 GCA_013368495.1 Paragonimus heterotremus | reverse complement strand
TAAATTCTAAACCCGTCTATTATATGCAACACAAATAACTTTTCATTCGATGATTTTCTCATTAACGCTTGGTATTCTTATGAGAAGACTTGTCATTTGTTCAGTGTTGCTAACCACGCAGCGTCTCACATTTGACAGACAGCCTGTTTTTACATTCACCTTTTACATATCTGTTGTTTGATTTTGGTGTCACCGTTTGTTCTTCCCTTGAACGAAGCTCTGTATACTGCTCTTCAAAATAAACGTTATATAATACACTAATACTAGTATTTCAGTGAAAGTGCAGAGTTTTATCACTGACAATTTCAACCTTGACAAGTATACCACAATGCTTATAATTGACACAATATATTAGATTGATCATAGCACTTTGTACTATACACTGACGAATGATTCTTTGAATCGGATACAAGCTATTTGTAGCGACCAGTAGAGACGTTAGAGAAAAATGAAAGACATTCAGGAGACGACAGCATACTGATCTCACATTGCTATCAGGTTTCGAATATGTGTTATTGTCGTGTTATATCAAGCCTAGTTCCCTTCCAACCAGGGCAATAAAAGACAAGGTCCTTTTGTGTGCATTCACATACCCATGGGGTGCTTATGTCACATAGTAGAGAGCATGAAGTAGCCATGGTATAAACATAAGGATTATGTGGTTGCATATCAAACTGTTGTCAACCCTACTTGTAAATGACTACGTGGCGAATGTTCTTGATCAAGTTGACCGAAATGAATAGTACAAGCCAAACTTGCATGTCTGATCGAGTGAAGGAAAAGATGAAATACAGACACGGCAGTGATTAGTTAAGTACAAAACAGCAAAGTAGCTATCCGCTTCAGCATGCTGTAAACCATGTATTATTTGTGAATCGTTAGGATCTCCGCAAATTTGGACCTACTTATCTATTTTGATTGTGCAATACATGGAAAGGCTCTGAGTTCACGAAATTGATTTAATGATGTAGAAATGTTAGTACAGAATATGACAGAGCTATCAGATATCGAGTTGGGTCCACTTCATGCACCCAAGCCGAAACAAAATTGTGTCAAGGGAATTAATGGAAAAAAACGAGCGGACACAAGCCTGATTGAACGTAATAAGTATTAAACGAAAAACGGCAGTAAGTATAAACCATATTGTAGTTTACCGAGGAAACCGTGGTCACGAATATGATATGCACACTGATTAGAGAGCCTACTCTATTAGAAACGCAGTGCACAAATTTAACTTACGATAGCCAAGTCATTCCCTTGCATCAGTACTGTAGATTGGCCACCGAACACTCTTCCTTTGTTGTGGTTTGGACAGACGGTTACGTTTATCAAATCCACACGCTTGACTTCAAGTTCTGTTCGTTGCTGCAGTTCTCGATAACAAACAATCTTCTCTGTTACTCAGGATGACATCTAGAAAAATGCCGCTTCTCCATCAATCACAGTTTGTCTCTTAAACTGATCCTTTTCGCACAAAATTGTGTCTGCAGTCACAGCAGTTCGGCTTTGGATGCGGTGAGGAAAATTACTATCAGCTTACCCTCCGTACAGTTCAGCTTGTCATATTTCATTTAACGCCTACTGCTCCAAATAGTCCGTGAATGTAGCCCACGATCAAAACTCACTAAGTCGAGAGCGAGCTGCTTCAATTTTGTTGATAGGTCATCGGTCAAGCTGGTTATCAGATGTGTCGAAAAAAGGTATACGCCCCAGTGGATTTCACCAGTGGTTCAGAATGTTCGACATAGAACGCTACGGTTGTATCATGTATCAGCATTATCCCCAGATGCCTAAAATTGCTACTTCTCACAAGCTGCACAACTCAAAATATTCGTACGGTTTGAAACCTTCTGAAGTCAGGACAACCCGCGAAAAAATCACAGGTAACTTCGTACAAAGACCAATGGACAGCTCGCTAATTCTGTTTTAAATAAATAAACTTTTACTGTGCTGCTTCACAGTTTAGTCCATGTGACATACATCTGTGTATCTGTTCCAGATTAATTTGTCACTTCGGTTTGATTCTTGCTACTCCGAATTTCTTCATGGTGATCAAGTTGACCGTATTTTTTGAGATTTGCAGCTTACAGGAGAACAGGTTTAAGGAAAGTACAGTCTTGTCGGGTAAAGGTGCGCGAGGACAAGCATCGCACTCACTTAATATTATAATCTGATTAGCCGAGGCGCGCACGACATCATCTGCACTTCAGTGTTTCCGTGCCATTTGAAGACACACTATACACAACGTAACACCGCCCTCGAATATTGCCTTCCTGGTTCAGCTGTTCGGTGCAAATTGCCGATTGGGTACTGAGTCATCGAAGCAGCCAGAGTGCCCCGAGTCCCTGTGTTGAATAAACTCAAGTTTGACTAAGTTCAGGCTCGTTTTTTGAAATACCCGAATGCACAGTCGTTCCGACAGATCAGCTGAACCAACTGATGAGAATAAGGCAGTTAAGCTCGAAGGCGGTTTGACTGAACCGGTTAGCGACCAAGTGAATGATGGCTCATCGCGGGGTACACGTCTGAGCAAACAGTATCAACAACAGAAATATAGACGTGGTTAGCGGTCGTTCAGCAATCTGCTGGCCGCTTCATTCTGAGAGCGCTAGCAGGCGGATAGTGACCATACTGCCAGACAGAAACTTCTTATAGATACTCAGAAAGAGGATGCTATGGGAACGAATCTGCTCAGCCAATTAAACCTCTTTTTATTTCGTTTCCCTTCAGTGTCTATCGTCTGGCGTCTCTAACTGGCGCTGCCATTCTCTTTCGAAGTATATTTTCCGGCAAGCAGTAAACGATACACTAGTATGTCTCTCAAGCCCTGAGAGAAATAAGAGATCAACTTGTCGCCATATCCTGGACGCCTTTCTCGTGTCTTATTGCTACGCCCACCTATGATATACAGCATGTATCATTTTGGCTACAGTAGTTCCACTACAACAAACCTTGCAGACTCTTTCATTTTAAACAGTTACTATTAAAGTATATTATTTGTTTGCGTTCACAAGTAATCTTGCCACAGCCAGGACTTGAACACCAACTACCATTTCATAAGTCAACCGTGTTGACCTCTGCTCCAATGACTTCACACATGGCACGGCTAAATTATTACATCTGAACATACAATCACTTCCACTTGTAAACAGGACGCCCAATCGTCTACGTAAGAGACAGTTGGTGTTTGTTATTTCTGACTGATAACTCATTAATTATGACTTTCTAGACAGGTCGAAGGTTCCGAGCACATTAAACCTGTTGAGCACTGTTGGCTGGAGAATTTATCTGAATGCACAAGTTGCAATCAGAGCAATCGACGTTCAATTTAGCTCATTCCGTGTAGAAAAAATCATTGTAAAATGTTTATATTCCAGTTGTCATTTTTGTTGTATTACTGCCAACATTGGGATGATGAAATCGGCCATGTTGTGTTATAAAACATCCACCAATTCAAATGGGTTTCACACGAGTTTACCTTAAAGGTTACTCTGGAATTTTTATTGTATTTCATCAGAGTGACTTGTCAGTCTCAACGAGAATTTTCGTTTAATTGGGTACAGGAGTTAAGGTGCTTAGGCGATGAAATACTGCGCACCACTGTTGGTGACATTTTTTAAGATTCATCTGAATACCCACTGCAATGGGAACATGCCAAAGCCACAGCTTTTTCGGAAACTTTAATCTTACCTCTCTTTCCCCTGAAGCAGTGTTTCTGTAACTGATATATCATATCGGATTTTTGAACATTATCATCGTTGACAGCAATACATCAGTGATTCACACTGATACTTAACTCTTTCACAGTCACGAAGAAGAGAAAAGGCGTGTTTTGCATAGGGAGAAAGAAGAAAACAGAAAGGTACAAAGGAGGATCTAACTACGGGGAAAAAATAGCCGCGTCTATATTCAAACATCAGCTGTACATTTCATTCCTTGTGTTGTGGGAGGTAATTCGATATAGGCGTATAACCGTCCCTCTGCTTAAGAGTCATAGCAACCGTTGGCATGTGATGTTCAGTCTATACATCACGATCATTTGTAGTTACGTCCTACAAGCTCCAAATTAACATACGTCCTTACCTCAACGGTAGTCTTTTATTACACTATTCTGGGCCATTTAATTTATCACCGAAAGATAAAAAAATTTCAAAGACAGACCTCCGATTTGAAAGATAGCTTCCATGTACATATTTCTTTCCATTTCTAACACACAGTCAGGATGCCACTTCATATGTGATTCTAAAGTTAACCAGAAAACAGTCAATCGTGGTTATATCGGATTGACGATCCAAAATGCGGTTAACAGGACTGGGTAAACCATCTGGACAAACAGCACATAAATCGACCAGTTTCTGTTATACAATTCACCTCGAACATGTAGCTCGAATTTAGTGTGTCCCACAAATTTATCCTGATACAGTACTGACTACTGTAGAAAAATGTGCTTAAGCACAGCTTAACTTCTATAATTCGTACCGAAGTATTAAGCTTGGAGTGACATCAAGTTGATGTATGATATATGATTAGAGTGGCATAAAGTTTATATGTGAGTTACATGGTTGCTTTGAAATGTTGACAATACGGTGTGATTGTTTGTAGGATTTGTCCTCCCTGAGGGAGTTTCAAGAGGGATAATAACGAATTTCCATAAAAGGAATTGTAACCACGTATGGTTGGCTGTTCAGGTAGGCGATTACTGTAAATGCTTATGCCAAGAAGCTCATAAAACAATTGAAAACGCCTTCATTTCTATTCGGCTTGAAGTTAACTGTGAGCGATAAACCATTTGTTCGGAGAAAACCTTTAACTAAAAGCGTATAATAAGAAACTATCCCCTGTTCATTACAGCACAGAAAGGAAGCTTATCACTACTAGACCACTGATCAAACCAAGACCAAACGTAACAGTGATGCCAGATATAGGTAAATGCGGTAAAACCATATTTGTGATTCAGAGGAGGTATTGGCTGATTAGCAGCTGGATCACTGCCGAGTTGCATAAACGTCATGGTAACGAAGAGGCCCATGTACAGTGCTAGGTAATGAGTATGACGTCATTATTGTTGTGAAGATGAAGGCAGTTTACAAAACTTGTGTAATATCGTCCTGCGGCCTTACACACTAAGAAAAGTGCATACTGGGTACGTGAGACAATTTGTTCTGTAGCAGTTACATAAAGGTCAGTTGTAATAATATGTGAATATAGACGTGTGAAATAATGGACGCATAATAGTATATCAATACAACGAAATTGTGTTCAGTACTTCTAAACCCGGCTATACAAAGATTTTAGGTTTAACCCGTTTTTCGATGACAATCAGTCACTGCACACACATTTTCGGTACTCTTTTTAGTAACGCTCATTATGCGGTAAATCTACTCACGTAAATTTGTAACTGGTTGAAAAGCAGTTTTAAATGATCTGCTCTAGCGTACTAGAAAGTCCTTGAAATTTTGTAAATTACTAAACTCAAAAAATTGGCAAGAGAAGAATATCCAAGTAATCGTGCGCGACTAAGGTCACTATTCCGGAAGAAACTAAAGATGGATAACTACTAATTAGAAACTAAAGAACTGCATCAGGGTTTGCGTGTGATAGCTGTCTATCATTCATTCTCAAACAGACAACGACTGCCTACCGTTCAACCGTATCCCGCGATGTGCCGAAAGTTTACACGACATACTCGGGTATTATTCCATCTCTGACCTACTTAAAATTTACAAGTAGTGTGATGTCCACGCCAAATTTTGTACGAATGAAATCGAACAGTTTGGTCGTCGTGTTTAACATGTCATTGATAAATGGATTGAGAATAACACAACTTTATGAGCAAGTTGTAATACAACTTGTTTTACAACTTGCTCATAACGTTGTGTTATTCTCAATCCATTTATCAATTACAAGAAGTGTATCGAAAATACAAAAACGATAAACGACATCGGTGGACGTCGCATATTTACGTCAATGTTCAGGGAGAGGTGTAGAAATTTACTTCCAGAGTTGACAACTGATTACTGGCAACCTTAGGATTTGAACAGATTTAATGTGACCGTACAATCATGGATTACTTAACTAGGTGTTGATCGTTCTGTGGTGCGAAAAATACGAATTTTGACTTCTTTGCAATATTGATAAGGCAAGCAGTAAATGCACTAGAAACCAACGCCGGTGAAACTCAACGCCTTGAGTCCGCAACGTGCGTTCGAATTGTTTCGGCACTGAATTTTATCCCATCTCTGACAAATCATATAGGGTACTGTACAAGTGTCCGCTATGAAAGGATACGATTCTGCGGTCGACCTACCGTCCATCAGTGGAAAAGAATTTGGTTCATATGACAGACCACAAGCAATATCTGGTGGACTCGTTAAAACACAACTCGTTTATTAGTTTTATCTTTGCTTGTATGCGTTAGCACATAACGCAAGTAGTTTTCTCATGTGAACAGAAGTCATGACGGATTTCAGATGACGAATAATTAGATATATTTTAAATTTCACATGAGAAGACATCAATGTCATGTTGCAAGATTAGCAATTAGCAAAATCGGAGTAGTTGGTGGGGTTAAAAGGTATCACGAGGGTTAGTAGGTTATGATTAAAAATATCTGTTAGTGCTTATCCGTACAATCAGCCAAAATATGTCACTCTCACCATATCCTCCGTATATTTCCTTCTTCGGCTTCTATTTCAGAGATCGATTCACCGAGAGACTAAGGTTGATTGTCCGATACTCAAAATATTCGTCATACTTCTTTTATATATGTGCCTACCCTCTGAACATCCAAACCCTACTACCTACTGCGCTGCATGTGATCGTGGTAACAGGTTGGAGATACATGATGTTCTTTGAGCCTTTGTTATCTCTGTGTTCTGCGAGCGTGCTTTGTAACAGTTGTCCAGTGTGTTTACTGTTTGAGTGTGCCTATTTTTTAAGTGTGTCTTCTCCACATTTCAGCCCGTGATGAGTTGAGAGTTAACATGTATCTGCTGTGTGCACTACAACAGTCTAGCTTCCATTAGTGTCTCGATGAAATCTCTGTCGCAGAAAGACGTTGGTAGTAATGATGAGATGATCCCTGAGGTCTCTCTTCGGATGATTAAAATCTTCCATTACCACTGTTTGAATGTAACCGAAAGATGGTATTCTAAGCAAAACATTGTACAAGGCTGTTTAGGATTCCTTACGTGCAAAAGTCAATCTGTAAATCACACCAACCGGCGAAGTTTTAAATGACTCCAGCCACTGGCTGGACTGAGTTCGGTGTCACCCTGTCATGAATAACTCTGGTCATTATTTGTGAGTCCAAATAACGAGCTACACCATATCCTTTACCGATTTTCCATCACTGCGAAACACTACATGCATACATGCACAGTTCACCTTTCGACCCTTCCTCCTTATACCAGATCTTTATTATGTTTATTATAAATCGGTCTCGATTAGGGTAGAAGTCTTAGAATTCATTTGGTTTACTAAAGAGTGAATCCCCGTTACTGTAAAAGCAATACCAGGTGACAGGTTCAATGTGTACAGTAGGAACAGAGGGTGAATCTATATGAGGAGGTTCATCGAGTTCTGAAGATTGAGTCTGTGTGCTGTAATGTAAAATGAGGACGCCAGCCCCCACGGGAATTGCTCTGAATCAGTATAGAACATGCGCTGTGTATATTCCAGAGGTCATCTGAGTACCACTAGACCTTAACACCTCAAGGTCAAATCAAACAGAGAGCAGTCGCACAACAGCTGCGTAATGTTCCTATAATAGGGAAAATATAAGTATTAGTAAGTGCGTATGATTAAGTATACACAGAATCAGTGTGAAGTGTCACATACGTTCGAAATGATTTGTCCCAATAACGTTTTCGGGCGTCAGTGGTGGAACAGAAACAAGTGTCCAAATTTGAAATGGCGACCAAAACGATCTTTTTGTGGACATAATTATGCAATCAGTCAGACTACTTGTAGAAGAGGGATAGACGGCGAGTAGAGGGAAAATTCAGACGAATGTTTCATCGTTTACTTGAACTCACAAACTGGATACGGCATATGCTTGAAGGTCACATGGAGCAATAGTAAGAGCCAACGTACATGATGTGTTGATAAAATACAGCTGTCTCCAATTAAATCCTGTTTTTTCCTTTTGTAATGGTACCTGATCTATGAATGGGCTACGGACCAAGCTGCGTGGGCTTGTTCTATCACTTCTTCCGTTAGGAATCGTTTTTCTGAAAAGTCGAAGCGCGCTTATCGATGCTTATTACGCCTGTCGGGCTAGATGACCTACGCTAATGGCTGTCAGAGTATGGAGACTAATGAGTGATGTTAGGAATCTCCACTAGTCTAGATCATACACTACTTCGGAACGTTGTGCATAGTGATACTCTTGCGTCCACGATCATTAAATTCTTGAGCCTCAGACGTCATCCTCAAGCGTTTGTATTTGCCCATTCATGGCGTATTTCAATTCGGTTCTTACTTCTGTTGAGGATGTTTTCTCGGAGTCAGCTACGGTGTGATGAGTTACCCGTAGCGGACGCGGTGTGTCCAGTTGAAAAAACGTATTACTTAACCTACTGCTTCTGTACTGTTCTGTTTTCTATCAAGAGTTACAGTTGAAGTCTGCCAGATTCCTCTTGTTCATAACTGTTGTATTCACTACCGCATTAAACCGGTGACTTAATTGTCACCTCCAATATGTGGTAACTAGACGGCTAGATTTACTAGTCTCATTAACGTTATTTGATGTTAGCCATTCATTCTACTGACATCGAACCGTGAGATAACGACCACACCACCCATGTAGATATTGTCCAGATCATTTTAAATGTTCTTCGTCCAACCCAGAAACATATGCATCTCGAGACGACTGGGTTCGCAGAAATCGCTAATGCTGCGAATGGTATCGATTCGAGTTACGGTTGATCGTCCTTGCGTACCCAGCTTAGATTTACGTAGACCAGAACGTCCCTCTCTGGACTTCACATGCTAATTAGGAATCACGGATAAAGATTTTGAACGGTGAGTCTCAGAGAATGTCTTCAAAGTCTAGTGACATTGCTGTGAACAAGTCATCACGTACGCATAATATTAATCACCCCAGTCACAGTGACATACCTCATAATGCGATACTTGTACAGTCCAAGTTCAACGAAGTCAACGCATGCATAGACGTCGGTGCATTTTCAACTTTGTGCAGTAACATTATTACACAAAACGTTGGTGCACGAAAACGATTTTTAGAGGCCGATGTTATATTGCGTACGAAAAAAGTGATAGTCGGGCAAATTACGTTGTCGTAGATGGAAAACACATTACGAGAAGCATGTCAGTTCCAACCATTCGAGGGAATTGACCAACAATAACAAACGTTGCGGTTGCTTGATCACCTGCAGTTCGTGTCCCAAATCTTCCAACATAATGACGCTGAGTGAATGTCGAACTCTCTGTCTAGATTATTTCGCAACATACTGTAATGAGGATGAGCGATCGCACTATTACTACTCGCGCCACTACCATTCACTAGTGAGGCAGGAGCATGGATTTTGACAGTGATGTAGCAGCGAGAAAAATACTAGAAGAAACATTGGAGTCCAATGTGGTATGAAACGGTGCTTGGTACATAAAGGAATTGAGCATCGGCGTCCGTGACAACCATAACCTTCTGAGACCAATGTCGTACGTAGATAAGTAATTTGTTTGTGGTAATGTTGAAACGCATAACCCATGTATTGGTTTTCTGAATAAACAACTCCTGCGCCACCCGCGTTCTTGGCTCACAACGGTATACTACCGTTGTGAATGCAATGCCCTATCACTTATTTCATTTTTGCTTCCCTGTACATCCCTGTCAAATGTTGTCGTCATACGAGGCTCCTGAAATGAACTCATAAGCTCCCTAAACGAATCTGCGATGTACGTAATTATGCCTACACAGTATCAGTCTTGTCCAGATTATAGCTGGAAGCAAGCAAATCCAAGTTCACTATCACCAAAAACACCCAGCTTACTCATCAGTGGCCGAGTAAGATCGAGTGAAAAATGAGCCGTTTTGTTAGGACTTCACAGACGGAGGATATCCAACTGATTGAATAGATAGATTGACAGATTGTTTGCAGTCTTCTTTGGAACAGATTCTTGCCCTGTATGCATATCGGCAGCTGTTCACAATGCAATCATTCTGGTGATGACGTCAGTGGGTTTAACTCACTTAGACCTTGCTGATCTCTCGCGTTCAACTTATGCACCCCAAAACCCGTCATTTACTCACATTTACGTGACGGACACTGATGTGCAGATTAGTATATAACACAAGCGTAGCATATGTCTCTACTTGCGCTGCTCATACTCGCAAACATTCTATTTTAAGTGATAGAATGCCATCAAATATCCTGTACACTCTGCACCTTTTGTCCAACATTTGATCGCTAAGCTGACTTGACAGTTTGATCATCATACTGAAACGGTGAGCAGTTGGGTTAAAGTGAGTTTATGCTGCCTGGATATTGTTTTCCCTCCAAAATCCATCATGATAAAAAGAAATGCAGGCAAATTTAAGTTTTCTACGACTCATCTACAGCCCGGTACGATTGTTGATCTATAGGACCTAATGAAAACTAAACTACGATTTAACTAACGCAGTGCTTATCACAGCTTTCGCGTTATCACATCGGCCAACGTGTGTATTGATTTCCGTTATTTCAACTTGGAAAGAATTCTCTTCCTTCGGCCATCGGTTACAGCTACCAGAGTAGTTACAGTATCTCCTCTTGAGACAATCGCGCTACCTGAGCATCATTCATCAGCAAATGTGACTCAGCGTTAGCATATGCTAATTCAATTTTGTCTAACGTGAGTTCCATTGCGCATTGATCGGCGTGGTTAGCTCTTGAAATCTTAGCTGGAGTACAAATCCTGACCATGTCAATTATACGCATTACTGATATCTCTGACAGAAACGAAACTTATTTTCGGAAGTGGTTGCCTGAAAGGCTGATAAGAACTCAACAGATGTGACAAGTAGTGAGGTTGCTCAGTTTGTTTCACCAGAAGTCCTTCACTTCCTATCAGAAATTTCAGACTGTGCCTCAGTGCCGAAAGTACTGTGAGGTGAATCTGGAGAAGTGACACTAGTTATCCCATTTTTATCTCTACTAAAGGCCTCCTGACCATTTGATTTGTTCGATGAAGAGTAGGAATAATCTGAGTAGACAAACTTCAATCGACTGACTCGCAACAGCGCACCGAGAGCAGAACACTGAGTTCGCTGACCTAAATCTGACAAAATCAAAACCATTCGGCAACCAGTCAACACGCTTGTCACTCGATCATGACCTAAAGCCCATGTAGCTTTAGGCTTCTTCAAAAAGCAACCATAGAGAGAGGATAGAGGTAGATCGAATCATCGATCAAAATTACAATAGATGTCAAAGGTTAATAGTCAGCCAATAAATGATGATTCGCTTAGCTTGTTACGTCACGCTTATTCACCCGCCGTACTACGTAGACGGGACATCAGTTCGATAGATCTAGATCAGAATAGGTGTAATGCTCTGTGAAATACTTCGCCAATACATAATAACACGTCAGTGATCTGAATTGTTGCTAAGTGGGTTTAGGGTAGTCGAAGATATCGACTTTTTTGTGATATGCTAATCGCTGGGTTATTAACAGGAGTTAATAGGAAAGGTACTGTGTTTCATACCGAGACGATCGAACAGCCTGAGCATTACTCACAAGTAAGGGGGATTGGGCGTTCGGGCTTTAGTATTCGATTGTGGCTAGCGTGAGGTCGATGGTGCATTGATCCATACGGTTGCCTCAAGAGAGCGGTATCAGGGTTCTAACCCAGTCCTTCGCGAGCAGATGCACTATTGATGAGCCATAACAAAGCGTATTTTGAGTTTAGCGCTTCTTTTCAAAAGAGGCCGACGGAAAAGTCTCTCTGAATGCAAAAGCTGCGACCAACTATAGATGATTTTCAACCTGAGACATAAATGTATGTCAGATAGTCTGATCCTGACGTCTCCAGTGAAACAAATTGTACTCAGCCGGACACTCTTGGTGAGCTACCTGGCATGCGGTAGACCATTAGGTAGCCTTGCGCAGTGTCTTACGATAGACATTTTCGTATAAAGGAAGGCATTTCATTAAGCCCCAGTTCATGTGGATGAGGTTCACTTTTTCGTCTTCATAGTAGTGATCAATTTCCATTTATGAGACGTGCTTCACGGAAAAACAAACTGTGTGAATAGATGCACGTGGATGAGGTCTGAACCGACAATCTCCTTTTGATATAAAACAGGAGAAATGAGGATTCGGTGAATTGGATGTGGAATTCAGCTCTGGTTTAGGTACTGTCGAGTGTCTTGCTGGGTCCACTTGTCAGCCATTCTACAATTGGGTCGCCTGTAGGCGGTACTCAACTAAACGTCAGTTTTGTTCGTGCACGTTCCACTTCAGTCGTTAGTGATATTCTGACTACATTTCTAACAGTAAAACGTTCAGAATGACGATCGTTAGACAGTGTCTTCTACGAATTTCCTTCTAGCATGTCCCCTAAACTAACTGTGCGTGTTCCGTCAGTCAGACAACATACAAAATTCCTTTTTCTACTTAAAGCCATAAGCCATACTGGTTTGATTCTGACATCCTTCTATGTAGGCTACGCCCTTCAGTGCCTCTGCTAGTTGGTGTAGGTAGACATCTAAGAAGAAAATGTGATGTTCAACGCTTTTTTTTTGGGTGTTGCAGGTCATAGGCGGATGAGAAAATTTGAACGACCGAACCTACACTTGACTTCCAGATTTCATATCGAACATCCGTTGACTAATTCTACCACATTCTTCAAATAAAGCCTGTTCACAATTTAGATCACTTGACAATATATTAACGTTCGAGTTTGCCACCGCCCGCAATCGTGTGTGCAGAGTGTGATGTTTCATGGTGTTTACTGGTTAACGCTTTATCAGCCCATGTCTGTATGTCGTGTTTACTCTATCCCATAGACTGATCGGTATGTGTTTACACGTAACAGATGACAAAGGGTGTTACCGGAGTTGAATTCTGATAAACACTGTTCTAGTGTGTATTACTTCGCTAAACGAGCCCCGGGAGGGTGAAGACTGTGGCAGGATATAGGTGTATGCAAATCATTGGAAAGATAACCAGCAAACTATCGCGTGGACTGTTTAAGGAAGACGGTGCAATGAGTACACAATGTCTGAAGTAGTCACTAGCATACACGGTTGTCAACACCCTTATGTCATTCTAGAGAAGGCTAAAGTACATTCTCAATCAGGAAGGTTGCGACCAATGGAAGTCAGAACGGTTTACAATAGATTGGCCGAAAAATAATGCCACTTATCTCCACATTATCACTAAGTTACCCATGAAGAATTCACCGACGGTCAAGCGAGGTAGGAAAAAACCAACAAAGATTTCACTTCTGTCCGCATAAGCAAACTTACTGAGGCATATGTTTCCATCCACTCAACTAGACCCCGGTTGTACATGCATGATAAAAACAAACGACAAACTATCCGCACTTTAAAAAAACGATTATGTAATAACGATGGTCTCAAAGCGCTTTTTTTCAGCTCAGTGCACTGATGAAGGTTTCATCAAAGCCTGCCTTGCGGTCAGGCATAAACTCTACAAAACGATTAACACACCATCACTCTGGTTTGTGCAGGTAAACAAACTAAAAATTCGGTAACAACTATCCGGTTAATGTAAACCAGGACGGGCCAAATTAGCCCACAGGTTCTTACAACAGAGTGTTGAATGGACATATTAACAAACCAAAGAAGAAAAACTATTAAAAATCCAACTCCTGCATCATCAGCTTATTCCTCAACAAGCCAATGATGTGGGGGTAGCTCATACAAAGGAGACTGTCGAATATGAACTAACCGTAAACTTAACCGCATACGTTGTGATGGACCCTGTCAGTTTGCTCCACCTGGCCGATCCCGCCCAGTATCACAGCTAACAGAACACATTTACCTAGCTGATAATCCTTAACTCAATAGGAAACAAGGATCTGAGTTCCCAAAACCGGAGCTTCCTTCATCAAAGGTTAGAGATATTGACTTGTGTCGGAAAATGTCTGTGGTTTTGGAGTCAGTCGAGATGAGAGATATCGTCCGACTAAGAGTATCATGTACACTGACAAACGGGGAAGAACGTTGCCGTTTGGAGATCGTCTGTGGTAATTTCATCTTTCATGATGGCCATTTGCAGAGTAAGGCACGCTGGAGTCTCGAATCCATCAACCGTAACGATATTACTACAACCAACCATGATTGTCCTGAGGGTTGGTCCATTAGCTGATAACCAGGTGATTCACACAGCTGAAAAACATAGTGTGATCAGCGCAACATTAATAGAAACTCAACATGAAGTAGTAACCCTACCAAAACTCCCAGACTACTATTTCTACTGCGTCGAGGCCAGCATTGGTTTCAAGATAGTTTGTTATCTGCTATTAATCTCACGAGCTGAATTACTACATCATCACTGCCAAGTGAACCAATCTAGACTTTGTGTGTTCTGTCCGTATAACGCATTTCTGTTGAACAGCGTACGCTGGGTGTAGTTGAAGAACACGTTATAGTGCAGTAAAGATGAGCGATCGTATTATACTACTCATACCGCGGCTATTCAGTAGTAGAACCACAGCATATATTTTGACATCTTACAAGCCACAGGAAAAATGCAGGAAGGAGCATCAGAATGCATTATCGCCCATAATGGTCCCTGCTACTTAATGGAACTGAGCATTAACGTATGTGGTAGCCAACACGGCCTGAAGCCGAATACCGCGTGCAAATGTGTGGTTTTGTGTCTGATCTTGTCTGAACGCTTAACTCATGTGTTGCTTTGTCGAATAAACAACCCCTGTGCCATCCGAGTTCTTGAATCACAACAATAGTAACTGTCCATCACTGTGCGACCGTATCCATCGATATGCTACATTTCCTACTAGCCTCGTCTATTTGACACGGCTTTTCAAATGGGTTCAACCACAAACAAGCCGGCAGTAGTCGTCTTACAAGATAAGACGGCCATTGTATGACCGATTTCCCGTAGATCCAACTGACGTGAAGTCAGCGTAGAGTTTGAGGTTGTTCACTAACGGATTTCCACTAACTAACCGCTGCTATTACAGTCTGAAATAAAGCAGTGACTGGTCAACTATCTTTGTCCAGTCTGGTCAGTCTGTAATGCAATAGGAAAATGTACCCCTAGAATATTACTTTCATACCTGTGAAGACGGATGGAGTAAAGCACATTGGAGGAGTGAATATTAAAATCAGAAATCACCATTTTGCCAAGGTTGTCCTGTCGGTCATTGAAATCAGCTTGATTGAAAGGCACAGTTCATCCGATTTAAGATGTGGCATCGAAAACAACACAGTAAGATATTCTCATCAAGTAGCCTTTTGTGTATGTGCTCGAGCAAATGATCACTAGCTCGAAAATCCCTCACCCTAGTTAGCAGACTACAAGATTGAGTGTCACTTCACGACTCGTGCGACCAATTGCGTGTGTATGATTGGAAGTGGCCACAAATGGTGATCTAGGATGCGGGAATCGTGTGGACAGTGACGTGACGAACGAGTTGCTAAAGCGACCATTACAAAGCCTCACGTCGGAAGTGAGTTTATGAAGACAACAGCCTAGAATTATTCAATAAAACAGGCTAGTCGACAGGTACAGGTCGCTTGGTACTAATACTTTTGTGGACGTGCTAAGATCGGACAATCGCTCTATACGTCGTTCCCCCATGCTTTAACGTCTAAGTATTGTGTATCATGCAAAGGAACTTTGCACACTGGTTGTACAGATTTTATGAGCTTATTACAATGGGGAAATAAGTGAAATCCCTAAATTTAGTAGAAAAATTAACTAGACATTTTGTGGCGGGTGAAGGTGATAAATCATTTGGAGCACGATATGCAACAGACAATTTTTCTTAACCTGTTGCAGAATCCTAACTGGTCAGTGACTGACCAGACAAGTTAGTGAAGAGGGTGAGTTGTGCTGGACAGCATTGACTATTAGCATGCATAGTAGCTGAAGATCGCAGGAACTTGAGTGGTGTCAGTCCAGTGGAAGACGGTTTAGTTAATGCCACCCTTGAGAGCAGTCGATTTCCCATGGCGGTGACATTTATTGGGTGTCCACTAACCCGTCCATCTTTAACCCTGTTCTTTTCAACTCGTTAACTAATCGTTAACGAATTATCACTAACGGAAACCTTCTGTGCGATTTACCTGGTCTTGACCTCCTTAGTTTGGACTGGATCAACCAGCTACATCTATTTGAATAACTAAGCCTGTAACCGAACTCAGTCTCGGCAGTAGCCCACATTTTCCTGAGAATCTCACCTTCAGCCCGAGAGCGCTCCCTAACAGGGAAATTCGGATGTTTTCACACTGGAACTCGGCAGCCGCACTAAAACAGGCAGTAGTGACTCTTCGACCTGGAACTTATCTAGTGGCTAGCCCCATATGTTGCATGGTCAACTGTTGAACAGATGCCGAGACGTTTTCAGAAGACTAATGTGAATGAAGTTGTGAACTATCCAGCTTAGGTAATCCGCATCATCGTGGTAAAAGCGTCAAATAACACAGTACTGCTCTGTATAAAGTACTCAGCGGGTCCAAATAATACCCTGGAGTTGCACCAGCACATGAAAACTAAAAGTCTGTTCACAAAGTAGAATGGCAAAGAGTGTTTCGAGAACTTCAGCCCGACTGAGGCTTGTTTGATAGCCGCTAAGGAACCCAAAGACCTGCTGACAGTTATTACCCACATAGGATGTTTCAAATTCAGTCGTCTCCCATTTTATGCGAAGACAGCAGCAGCCATCTTTCCACAAGTGATGAATATGATACTCACACACATTCTCGGTGCGGTTTTCTCCGGAGAAGATAGTATAATCAAAGATCAAAACGCAGATTATTTGGAGCAGAACCTTGGCTTAAGTCTTACTCGTTTGAGTGAATACGGCGTTAGACTTCGCGCCGACAACTGCAGCTTCAGGATATCCAGCATTAAATATTTTCGGCTCGTCGTAGACCAAAATGACGGACTGTATGACCTGACCAACACAGAAACCACTCAGAGGATGACGTCTCCGGAGGGCGTATCAACTCTTTAGTCATTCTTCGGGCTAGTTGTTTATAACAGCACACTCTTTCCGGACCTACATTGAATATGCCCACCAGGAACACCACATGGGAATGGTCAGAACAACGTCAACCGTTCCATGATAGCATTATATGTCTTTTGGTCTCAGACCTTTTACCAACGCACCATAAGCAGACACTACCACTTCTCGTTGCCGCAGGGTCATCCAACTATGGAATAGACGCCGCGGTATCTCATACGTTTCCATAATTACAGAGGAAAGCAATCGTACAAGCAGTGAGATAGTTAACACATTCTGAGAGTACCTACAACAAAATCGAAAAGGAGGTCCTAACAACAATCCCCGCGATGAGAAAGTTTCACAAAATGCTCTCAGGCAACAGTTTTTCTTTGCTGATAAATAAAAACCAATTGCTGTCAATGTTATACTTAAGGAACTGAATCCCGGCTGGTGCAGCCAATAGCTTGCAACAGTGGGCAACAACAATTCCTACCTACCACCTCCCGACGTAATACCGTTTCACAACCGGCTTGGTCAAGCTTACACAAACACCCAACGACCAGGATACAGTAATCAAAGCGATCAACATGAAGCCTGGTGAAAATGTCGTTCTCATAAAAGTTCGAGCACTTCCAGTGATGGCAGGTTTGATCAAAAACGCGACCAAACTAGACCAAATTTCATGGAAAGTTAAGACGTTCGTTCGTACAGCTTGGTTATGCGCGGACGTCAATGGCGACTTACGGGAATACATCCATCATCGAGGGGCTTTAACAATCTTCGCTGGATGCAGAATGTCTGATGTCACATTAGCACCACTGAATGCCCTCCAACGACAAACGCTCAAGCGATTCCACAATGGGCACCCAGGGCTTTGTTGTGCTGTTTTACCTTCTGGTTATGTATGAACGAACAGAGTGAACGACACAGTCAAACTTGTACACCGTTTTGTTTGGCTGCGATAAGAACCGTGAAATGTGGATTACACTCTTCGCCGGCAGCTCAAATACTGCGGCATAGGCTTTATATGGAGATCGTGGAACCATTTAATAGGCAAACATATCTTATCATCTTCGATACCTGTACCTAGTGACCGAGAGTCGACAATCTGCGATAGACGAACACGGAAAGTACCATGCAGAAGTTATCTCGGATTACCAGAGGTGTTGGTTAATATTTACAATTTTCACTTCACTTCCTCCCTCTTCTAGGGCAACCGCCAACGGCCGGGAATCTGATGCATGTGACTTCCAGCGTGCCAAACTCAATCGGACGGGCAGGTCCAAAGGTTGGTCAACGCTTTTAAACGAGTGATACTGAATGTCAGAAAAGAGGACCTCCAAGTAATGTCCTACGAAACTACCTGGCCAATTACCAAATGACCTCAAACTCGACTGTCCCAAAAGACAAGTCGCCGGCTGAATGCATGTTCAGCGGAAAACTGAGAACTACTGTTGACATCCTGATCCCTGATTCAAACCGGAAAGGAGAACGCAATGAAAAATTGGAAAAGCGATGCAGTCGAATACACGGAACTAGTGCGCGATAATTCACGATCAATAAATCACTTCTTGCACACATATTTCGTGGGCCACATAAATGGAAGAAAGGACTAATCGTTCAGCCGTTAGGATCAGTCCTCTATGATGTAAAACTCGATGAAGCTATGTGTGTATGACAGACAAACCAACTTAACGGAAACCGCAGAAATGCACTGTTCGATCAGAAAGGGCCATCTGTAAACCTTTGTGTATTACTGAACACCTTCAGCTTGACGAATGAAGATCAAATTCCTGGAACTGAACCTCGAACTTAACCAGCACGATAGTTCAATGACATACAAGACAAACAACCGTGGAAGTCTATAGGACAAACTAACGTAGGAAGGATATCTATTAAATTTAACCAACCCGATCCTCGGAAACAGTTCTGTGTTTAAGCCTAACGCACTTTACAGAGGTGTCAGGGAACCCCATTTTCCTTCTAAAAACGCCCCCTTACCAAAGAATTCGATTTAGTTCTACCATAATGGACATAATGCAGAGTATACGTACCCCTGTATTTTCCTTCCTATTAAACAAGTTTCTGGTTCGAACAAACTGATTTCCTGCACACCTCTTTTCGTTGGTCTTGGGGAGCAGGTCGCGTTATTGTTCGGGACCATGGCCTCCGTTTTGTTTAGTTCAAAGTGAAAAATGTGAGCCCTGTCGAGCACTTCTGTACTCCGTGGTCGACCCAGCTTATTTTTTTCAGGCGTTTACAAGAGTGACCTTGTTCCATCCTCACCGCCCAAACCCAACTTTTCGAATCTTTGCTGCTTATTTGTTGTTACCATCCCACTGTACTCAAGATGAAGAACGCTAGAAGGTAGTAGTGAGTAAGACACTAATGCTCAAGATTCAGTTCTGTTGCAATTGGAGAGTTAGCCTTCAAACAACAAACAAGTTTGCCTTCCTGACCTTTCACTATTTCTACGAGCCGAAACCTTAGTTACCGCGTCGTCCTACAAGACGCCTTGGCTATCTCAGCATTGTTTATAAGTAACTGATGTGTACATAAATTAACATTCACACCAAAACAATACAAACTTTGTTGATCTACACGCCAACTGTTCAACTCAATACATACGTTGTTCCCATGAATATTTTTAACAAAAATAGGTCACCACCTGTGGCGTTAAGAGAGATCAGTGGAATTGTTTCTTAAATGGTACAATCCAGTTGAGAATGTCGTTACTTAACAGTGAGTTGAAACTGCGGTTCATGATTTCCAGTTCACCAGATAGAGTCGTAATTCCCAGAACAGTAAGGACGCTTTCCATAATAATTACCAACATATGGCAAACTAAGAACTCCTCAGAAATTTTAACTTGACGCATTTATCGTTTATTTCTTGTCTTCATCAGTAGTACATTTACCACTGACACGTTCATGGGTGAAACTGAACAAACAGTTATTCTATGGTCAAATGGCATAAACCTAGCAACAATAAACACTAACTAGCTTTCATTCCAATCTACGCAAGTCGAGTGTGAGAGGAATCTACTAAACATTTAACTAAATCGTGTACTAAATGTTAGCCGATAACCCTGGAGCAATGAGTTGGGTGTAGGACGACGATCATAATGTGGAGACAAATGCGTAAAATAGTTTCCAATTATAACCAGAAATTTGGTTTTACTATTCTTTGAAACCATTACAACATGAAATGCATTTCGAACTCCCTGAGAACCCAAAAAAACCGGGAGAAACGGAGAAATAATTACAAGGTGTAAGGGGTAGTCCATAGCTCAGAGATTCCTAAATGTTTTCAGCTAATCACCCACTTTGTTTCTTGAACTTAACGTTATAGTACCCCTCACTTGGTACTTATTACGTCAGCAGTAGTACAATGCAATGTAAAAGGCTACATATTCATCCCCGATAAAATGGTACAAAAACATTCACCAATATCTTCTGGATTATCAAATCGACAGCGACTATTTTTCTCAATAAACGCGAGGTAGTTAGAAAGTAGTTGGGTGCACTTTATTTAAACATTCTTTAAATTTGAAAAGATAGCCTAGACGAAGTTGTACGGTCATCCTAGGTTATCTTAGTGTCTTTGGGCTGTAGCGCTGGCCAAAAGTGGACCAGCGCTGTAGATGTCCGAGGCCTTAAGAACCGTATCCTATCATCGCCAGTCAAAGTTGTGGTCACTGAACTGCTTTTCTGATGGCGTTAGTACAAATTCCGTCATGTGACCATGGACCGGGTGCTTTACTTCTCGTTTGGTAGTTGCAATGTTCATATTATAACATGAATTAGCAAATTGATGACCATTTGGAAAAGAGGATGATGAGGCTGAATATCTGATGGATTTTAAACAGTATCCAGAGGTCCAGCAGTGCTGTCATGTCCTACTTGAGAAGAGTAGAGAGGAGTTATGACAACCTTGGTAAAACTAAGCAATCAACTTGTAATGGGATTAACTTCCGAAGCAACGAGAAATGCTTCAAAGCCCAATTCGTTACTTGTATGCACATTGTCTACAAAACAACTGTTGCTTGGCCTTTAGACAAAGTTCTACTGAAACTATATAATAGACTTATTTCTATCAATTAGGAGTAAATACAGCACTGCTTATCGTGAACTGAAGGATAGTTTTTTCTCTTTGTCATTGGTAGTTGTTTTGTTGTGGCTGAGAGGAAAACTATTGCACTTTAGAGTGATATATGGGGGTAATGTTGGTAAGATGCACCAAAACAGGAAGTGTGCTTGGAAAAGTGCTCGTTGATCGCATTCATGCCGTTGCTAGTGTTTGTGCGAACTAGTTGTACATTAGCAATACAATGAGACGCTGATTTTTGATGTGAGACACAGAAACACAATCGACTCCACTTCAGATTAACAACTTGACGACGAACGTTATTTTTTTGATGATTGGTAGGAGATTTGGTTCTCCCATAAATTGGACACCACCCTTAATTGATCGCAGCTGTCGCATTCCCATTGATTTTCCAGTCGGTCCTTTTCGAAAGACAGCACTAGACTCGACTTTCGCTCTTGTTACAGCTCGTCACTAGTGCATATCCTTGCCACGGCCGGGACTGGAAATCCGATCACGCTTTCTTGAGGCAACCATTTTTACCACTGTGCTATTGATCTCATATTGGGCACGACCGAATTATCACACGGGAACCTTCAACCACTTTCACTTGTGAGCAATGATCAGGTTGCCCGATCGCCTCGAGAGAAGACAGTAACTGTCTTCTTAACTCCAATCGATGACGTCATGACTAAGACATCTCTCCGAGTTGAAGTCACGGAAAACATGAACATGTTGAGCTGTATTTTGACTATTGGTCAGTACTGGGGATTTTGTTTTTCATACAGATTGAACACCACGCACTTTAGTTTCTAAAGAAAGACAACATGACAGTTCATCACTAGAATGTGACTACTTCTTCGGGGATCAAAATTTGGAGCCTACCGGCTTACTGCTCGAATATTAGATCTGTAGGACATCTGTGAGCCGTATTTCGGTTGAAACACTGAGTACCCTTGATCCGGTCCACTATTAACAAAAGAAGGCATGTCGTACCACAATTCGCTCACTGTCATCAGTGAAACGTGCAGGTTATATATGACAGACAAATGGAAACAGACAGAGCATGGATACGCATATATTCACACCAAATATTATGTCATCAACACGACGGTAACCCGATGGGTTGTTTCAACCACTTCTCTGTACACAAACCGGCTGGTGAGTTCCGATCAATATAACCCCGGAAAAACCAGTGGCTGCCGGTTCTGATTGCGTAACATCACTTTGAATGAGCTAATTGGGTGAACTCAATGATCTGCCATCATGAGGAACCTACCAATAAATGATGCGAAATTTCCGGCAACCGGTTTATCGGTTTGAGATTGTTTTGCGGCTATGTAGAAGTGGCTCTCTGGTGGTTTGCAATAAGCGCAGTTAGGCAGGTATATACTTACGAGATATGGAAGAATTCGGTGTGTGCCTGATGACATTTGCCAGATGGTCATCTATGAATTGCGGAAATAAAAAGCATCTTACTCTCAGATCGTTTGAACTTGCCTATCACGCTTGTCCATCATGTTGACATTCTGCGACTTTTTCGGGATATCCGTGTGTTAGCAGCGTTTTCCTTAGCATCTCTCCTTCTGTCTGTAGTTTATCCGGGGTGCAAGTCCACCTGGCTCAATAAAATAAAATCCTGACCAAACCACGCTTGCGTACTATCGGAATAAAACTACAGAACGGAAGATATTGCCCTCAATATTGCCTTACGATGAATAGATCACTGTAATGTCTCATTCTCACTCCTAGTGATGAGTACATTCAAAAAATCCAAACTGTCGTTTCATCCATCTCCTGAGAAAAGGATACGTTCTCGTGAGTAGACTGTACATAACATGGGGCTAACAACAACAGAAAAGGCCAAGTTTCTGATTCTACACAACAGAAGTGATTGTTGTCAGGCTCGAAGCAAACAAACCACCTGAATGTGTGGTTCACACACAGACAAGGCCGACTAGCAATTAGTGATCAGTACTCTCTCATAAAATGCGATCAATCCTGAAAATCGATTACGCACTAACACGTCGAACGAGTTAGACGAGTCAATAACATGACCTGTTTCCATAATGTGTTTAGCAGTGGATGGGGTGGGGGTTGTATTCTTACGTTCTGTTGCCATAGTTTGTTGAGTCGTAGCGCTTACTAATCTCTTATGTGCACGTTCGACCAGTCTGCGATAGACATTGGTCTGCTAAGCCGATACAGACGTCCCCGCATACACACGTGAACTGAGATAGAGCATTTCGGGAAACCAAGATTTTCAGCAGCCTAAGCAACACTTTCGAATGGAAGTAGTGATTAAACTAAAGCAGACTACAATTTAAAATGCACGTCATTTATTATGTGGTAGAATTTGAATGACAGAGTTATCAAAAAATTCATGTTCGTGGCTGTACACTTACCACATTTGATCAAAGTTCGCTTGCAATGAGTAAATTTAAACTTCTCGGGGTATTTGTTGGTAACTGAGACTTCCCATAATAATGCGTTTTGTGTGTGAAAGCAGTCATCAGTGCAAATCTGCCAGACCTCGTTTGTACGTAATCGGCACAAACTACAGAACTGTAGGCACTCACTGCCCTTAATTAACTTGTCAGGTGTATAACCATACCAGATTGATCAATCCGAGAAGTAAACAGTTTTTACTTTGAGATGTTTACAGAGTAGTTTTGGTCGCCGTCGATACGTCCAATTGACGTGCCCAAGTGCTCGACAGAAATGGCATAAACACATGGTGTAAGAGATGGTCTCAAAAGTTCATCACAACTACTGTCCTCGCTGTCGCGTATTTTTCTTTGGCTAAACTTACGCTATCTATTAAGGAGAGTGCCAGATATTAGCGACTTAAAAGGAGTGAAGCATTTGTCTGTAATCATTCGCCGCATTGTTTCTCACTATCTGAAGAAAGTAGCAAATTACTTCCGGTGGGGATCTACCTAGAGGGCTAATTACTTACAAGCCATTACACCTAATTTGGTGCAAAAGATGAAACTACTTTGGGGGTCGGAGAAGTCAGTTTTTGGTCGTTCAGTTGACCGATCAATTGGGTTCCTCTAACCGTGAGCGGCAACTGGTAGAGAAGGCTTCAGATCATCTCATTCTACACAAGAATTGCACATCAATGCAAATTACTGATCAAGCACATCAAGGTGGTACTTAATTGCCTATTAGACCCAGTGGGAGACTTGACGATGACCGGCCTAGTCAAAGTCAACAAATCAGAAGTATTTCGCTGAATCACCGACATCAGGCCAGTTGACTGACTTGCAGATATCATTTATTCGGAGTTCGGTTTTGTGCTAGAAGGGTCAGTCTACCACAGCCCATCATGACAACCTTATAATTTGATGACTTCAGGAAAGGTCTTGATGCACAGGTCCACGAGTACAACTTGAGTCCTTGGATAGCTTGAACATCAGAACCATTCTGTGAGAGTGATGGTGTGTTCGATCTTTCGAAATTGTCTCCAATCACCTGTCGTTTGCATCACGGTAAAGTTTGGCTGATATATATTTGACAGCCTGAAACTGAGTACATTTCCTGTTAAGCAGATAGCTAACAATTTTTCCCCACCACACAGCTAATTCGTCCCACGCAGCAGCTGATGTTCTCATTCGGTTTTACAGAGGCCAACGCACAATCTTCTTTTCCAAGCCGTCTAACGAATAATCAGATATATATGAACGTTTCATGCTTCCTCTGGCTGGTCATTTTCTTATGTATTCTGTGAATTTGAGCCCCCGGAATCGTTATTCAGCTAGTTTTCATGTAAATGGCGCGTTGTTTCATGGACTATGCTCTGAACTACAGCTTCTTGTTTCTTGATTTGAGCTCCACACAATTGTTTCTATTAATCTGGTTACTTTTACAGATAGAAATTTTATTGTACCTTGTATATACCATCTAAATCTTGAGCTTCTGTCAGCCTTTCATTCTTCTATCTATCCTATTTACCTGGACTATTGTAAACCTTGTGGGAATCAGAAAGCATGTTATAATCTGGATGATCTACGGAACTTCACTCGACCCCCAGTGAACAAAACTCTAGATTAACAACGGTAACTTAAATTAGTCAATCACTTACAATTGGGCTTACCCCAACAAGCCATTGATTTTTGATAAATCAACTATAAATTCAAACTTACTAGTTAAGTAGTGGTGGGAGGCAAACGGATCTATACTGCTGCTTCAAACTTGTGGGCCGACGTACATATCTGTATGTGAACAAGGAGGTACCTTAATGATCAAACTTTGTAAGAGTGAAACTCAGATCTGGGGTATGCTTCAAACGCGGCGGATTGAAAATTCCACCTAACAATGAGAGGTTCTCACGAACACGAAAGTGTCATCACTTTACATCCATATAATTTTTGTGTCTATTATCCTCGTATTAAATAATTTACTCGGCTAAGGGAACTATTGTTCTGAACGATAGTCAGGAGCTAAGCACACCATAGAGTAGCTCAGAGTGACAGTGTCATGAGAAACACGAAGTAAAACGGGTATGGCTTACAAGTGAAAATAGTGTTTGACATTTATTTTGACACAGTGGTTACTGTCTGTTGTCAGGAGTCAAAAGTTTGGTATTCTATTTTTGTAGTTTAGTATTTCTGTTAAATAGTACTATACATCTTCATCGTAGTTGGTGTTCGATCAGAAGTGAGTAGAAACAAATCAGGTTCAGGTCGGACACTTTAAAACTACACTTGAGATAATGAGGGAACTGACTTCTCTGAAAAATAAAGACTCTTGTTATGTATAGGACACTATTCGCGTAATGAGGATGGATGCTCGCACCATATTACTCGTCAGTAATCAGGCAGGAGTAAGTTTTAGGTTACTGACGCAACCAGGAGGAAATACAACAAGGAACACTGAAGTGAATTCTGGTATGAAATGGTGTTATCCGTACACAAACCTGGCACTGGCAACCGTAGCGTCCCCGGATTAGTGTTATGTGCAGATGAGTTTTTGTTTGGGATGGTGTTGAAACATATACACCTGGTTTTGCTTTTCCGAATAGTCGGTCTTTGTGCCATCGGCGTTCTTGGTTAAAAATACACGTTCAGTTCCAGTGTCTGTTATTTTCAAATTACAATTGTACATACTGTCCGATCGCTACTCAGTATGTAGAATGAACTCGGTCGTTTCAAACTAACCGAGGAGCCTTCACCAGACAGCTATTGACAGAAGTGAACAGACTATCAGGCAGCCTGAACTTGACTAACAACTGGTTGTGACCAAACGTTCTGATGTTACATTCAGGTCACCAATAGCAAGAAGTCAGTAGACTAATTGTAAAACCCGTGAAAATGTCAGAACGTAACTACCGATGAAGAATCGGATATGAGGGCAACTGTATCGTCCTAACAGGAACGAAACTGATGTTTCTATCTATGAAGGTCTCACAGAAAGCACGGTGGAATAATCTAATGTCTCCTGAAGAGTAGGGTGTGAAACGTTGAATAGAGGGAAGTGTGTCAGATACCCACATGTATTATCGTCTTCTACAAAAGCAGAATTTTGACTGGCTCAATCTTGTCTGAAGAGCTTGACTGACTTTGATTTTTAGTTACTTAGTAAGCAATAGACATTCCACCAAATTAGGCCTGCTACTCACGAATGAGTGAATGTAGCGGACCAGTATGGTTATCTGTATGAAGTAGTTTCCAGTCTTGTTTACGCAAAGTAGTACTGGGCAGAAAAAATTCGTTCACTCGAAAAAAATCTTGCTACGTTCACTGCGCTGAATCAAACCTAACAGGTTTGGAAACTAAACAATGACCACTTCCAAAAGCGAAGTGTTTGTGTGATGCTGTGGCAAGATTTCAACCCGTAACACAATTAGCACATGTGTACTTTAGTTTAGGTAGACCCGAATAGCTGAGTGAAAACAACATATTCTGTGTCCAGTTTACCACGTAGATCGAAGTTGGAAATAATGTTTATATTTGTCAGTTCATGTCTGCAGTCTATCGCCTCTCGTTACACAGGTCTTTCAGACCTTTAATTATAAGGTCAACAGATTAGAGTGGGGGTTCGAACTTGGGGCCAGCCCAACCTTTATGGCTATGAGTATCTCTCTAGCACGTAAGTTAAGGAATCCAAACGAAAACAAAACTTGAATCGGCATGTGAATATAATATGAGAAGCGAAAAAATAAGTGTATCTGAATGCTTTTTAAGTGCGAATTTGTCTAAACATTTGGAACATCTTATTTATTTCACTGGCCCATGATCAGTGTGCATGAAAAGTCACGCGTTGAAATGGTTCATTATCCCTAGATTTCCAGAAGAAAGGCATTCACTTACACTGGGCATAATGGTGCTCAGCTTCTAAACCTAAATTTTAGTGTGATCGTGTTCGTCGGAATAATCAAGTTTGTTGAGTATAAAATGTACGTATTGTTGGATTTTATGGAAAAATTTCACCTGCTTTTGTTAGCGCTGCTCACAGACAACACTATTTAGAAGAAAGCGGTCCCGTCATCTCAAATGTTCTATCTTATTTTTATTCATCTAACACGTTTGAATGTAACGCTTTACAGATTACACTGTGGACCACGAGCCATCATTCTGCAACTATTCGATCCGGTCGATGGAAAGATCGATTAACATTGTTCACCCCTAAAGAAACCACCCCTCCCATATGGTCAATTCCATCGCAGAAATCAAACTGCGAGATATGATAAATACTCCACAGAAAATGCACAGTATTATTGACCATGTGTTTAACCTCAGAAGCGATCGTTTTTTCAGTATGTCATCTCTCCACAACGAACATAACTGCAGAGATTGGCTTCAGATTCTTTATTGTGCTTCAGGCTAGTTCATGGCGCTACGACCTTCTTAAGACTAATGTGTGTGTGGTGTCACTTAAGGTTACTTCAGAAGATATGTAGATTTCACGGTAGTTATCCAAACGATGGATGCACACTAGCCATTCAGATGTGATAGACGTGTTGGACAATTCAAAAAGCGTATTTTTAATTCGTCTTTCGTTCATGCCTACGTTTAGTCCTCAAGCAACTTGCGCTGGTAAGCTTTGTGGTGTAGCTCGGAACTTTTGACGATCTGTCGTTACTTAACCTGATTCACTATGCGTCATGAAAGAACCAAATGTAGTGATGACCTTACGTTTCAGGTATCGACTGTTCTTCCTGGTTGACAGTTGATCCAGGGGTTCAAGATTTCCACAACCGCCAACGAAATGCGCTTCTTTTCAACCTCAACATTTCAACTTTGTCTGCGGTTAAGTCCTGTCAGGATTAGCTAGCACACCACGTTAACTAGTGTAGTAGCGATGGAGGTTGGTCGTTTGGCTAGAAGTCGATTGGCATTGAGTTATACGGCCGACTTCCATATCATACAAGTTAGATTCAACCAATGGGATCCGGCAAACTAGCTGGATCAAACAGTATTCTTGTCCAGCGGATGTGTTGTTTACTATAAGCGCAGATCGGTAAACAAACAACAACGCTGGGCGGTGTGCAAGCGCCGGTGTCATAGTCAAGTTCCAAGCCTTTACCACATTTTGCTTGTTCAATCGTGTCAGTAACACATATTTAAGAAAAGCCATATTTAGCCGCTTCCAGAAAGAGTGTTGTCGTCAACGAAGCATTTTGGGCATCAGAGGTTAGTCACGAGTACCACCTACAGACAAGAGGATCGTATTTTGTGTGCTTTGAACAGCATAGGGTTTCGGGCAACCTGAAGTTAAAAACACATGCATCAAAGTAAGCCGTTCCTCATCAGATTCGCACACGGATATCGCCCCTGTGTGCTCGTGTTTTTAAGCCTGACTTCTAGCTCACAATGCAGGGTTGTTTTTATTTTGACCTCAAGCACACTTTTGTTCGTTACTTGTTGCTCAAGAGTAAATTTCCCTTCACAATTTGTGTTTGTATCCGCGATCCGTGAGCGTTCTATTTCGACAATTGCACAAGACTACGACAATTAAGTTGTAATTTAGAACGAGCATCGTATATGGGCGGATGACTTCCAGCAATCAGGTCTACAAACTGGCTATCCTTACTGTACTTTTCAGTTGTTATATTTGAGTTCCAACTCTACACAGACACAACTTTTGTGAATTGAGACGATCGATCAGAACTGATCGTCCATCTCGGAGGTCATATTCCAGGGTCGCTTTTACTCCAGACAGTCATGGTATATCTACAGTGAATGTCAGTATGTTAGAGTCCGCTCAGGTTGGCGTGGGGTGAATAATCACAACCTGTCATGACAGCCATTGGATAGTTCATCGGTCGTTCATGTTTAAATGGCAACCGCCTTTTCGGAATGGCAACAACCCAAAACTTTGCATAGCTTAGGCCTGTTGCAACCAGAATATTTACAAGTACTTACAAGTTCAAACACGAAGGCAGCAGACTAGAATTGAATAGAAAACTGAGTCAAAAGACATAAAACAATACTGGTGGGCAGTCACGGCTCATTTCTACTCGACATTTCACCGCTATAACGGAATAATGGTTTCGCAACAATTTATGGATTTGTATCAAAAGATCAATGTAGCCAATCACGTTGGTATCGAAGATACAGCGGATCGACTCAATCTGTTCACCGTCGTCCTATTCGGGTTGGCTGCAACGGTAGTTGGTGTGAAGCAGTATATTATGAGTGACATAAGTTGTTACATTCCCGTGAGCCCGACAGGTGAAAAGTTCAAGGAATTTGTAAATGATTACTGTTGGGTTCGTGGGACTATTCCATTACGCCGGGATGAACCGATGCCGGATAGTGACGAGGTTTGGAATGAGTACGAACAATACCGACGTATAAGTAAGCGACCATAGGAGGAGATTTTTATTAATGTCCTAGTCTATCGATGTTAACTAATCACTCAGTTTATTTCTAAACTCAACTTCCAAATAGTGACTCCTATTTTCTGATACAACTAACATGAAATTTCTATCTATAACTCTCTACCAAACCGTAGAACTGGAACATCAATGTTCTTATTTGACTGAAGTGCCGGACTGAATCAAGCAGCTATATCATTTTTACACGTCTGTTGTATGTCGAATGTTTATTACACACATACCGTTTTCCTCGTAAGGGACGCATCAATCTACCTGACTAGATGCATACGAACGAACACTGGTATCAATGTGATGTTCATGGTGCGCTGACGAATTTGCGTATTTTTTTAGTGGATCAGTTTCTCCGATCTCATGGATGCACGTACTTTGGTATACATATACACACAACCGCCAGCTGATTTGTACACACAGAAAACTACTGAGTGTTACCGAGTTCCTCGGTAAAACTACAATCATAGTGGTCACTGTAGTGTGAATAAAGTCACAAACCTTGATCGTAATGTTGCACTATACTTCGGTCAACCATACCAGATAAAGTACATGCCAAACTAATCATTGTTGACAGTGTTTGAATTCTGTCAGTGCGTTACAGACCAAGCACCGCCCACACCAATTGTAGCTTTCAAAAGTCCAATTGCAAATCAAACGCGTTAACCTAACTGAGAGGTCATGATCAGGGCGTCATCGACTGGCGAGAACAGAGCGGCTCAGATTATTTTTCTTTCAAACTGATCAGATATACTGAACACCATTCACACGAGGTTGCGGTTGGAAGTATGAATACTACTAGTTGTTTCAGTCTGTGGTGAAGTTACGTGCACCAGGGTTAACAATCTGCCTTCACAATCACGGAGAATAGAGTGCAACTCCCGATCCGAACTAGAGTATGCATTATTGGCGAGATTACCCGTAAAATTAATCTGAATGTAAAAGCTGCGGTAAATGGTGGTAGTGTTCATTTGTGCCAACCCACATCGTCAAGTTACCATCAATGACAACGTTGCTTCTTCTAGGTGATTTTAAACATAAACCTTTTGACGGTCCATTCGAAGTAGCTGTATGGTAAACCAATGCAAGTTACCCGCAACCTGATGTTGATTTCTTTAAGTTATAAGTTGATAACTAGTAACACTTACAATGACCTAATTAGCTAAAATGTAGTGAAACGGAACGAACAAAGCCAATGAGGTTGCACAACTCGTGAGGAGATTCTTTACCTCCAAGCGAAGCCGAATCACGTTTAGGTGGTAGATTTGGGATAGCGTCACATCGGTCAGATAATGGTGGGCGATTGTTGCAGCTGTCCTCTGAGTATAAGCTATTTTCAGTCAGCACTAGTTCTAGGCGTTGTTCACGTCATTGTTATACTTGGCGCCCATCTGCTCCGAATCAGGCCTGGTCTCAGATAGACCACATAGCTGTTAGTTACAGGTGGCGTGGTTCCATTCAGGATTGTCGTTCTTACTGCAGCACATACTTGGATTCAGATCATACGGTGGTACGCTGTCGTTCTGTTCTTACTTTTGCTGGACAACGACCCCATCGACAGCAACGATTAACTATTGAGAAATTGGCTTTACCGTCGGTAAACTATAAGTAACAAACCAGTTTAGAAAGCTGCCTTAGTGGTACTTATTTCGAAGATCCTAATAGCTGCTAGACTCAGTGCTAGACCAGTGGTCAGGATGTGTCTTGTGACTGCGGACACTGGTTGTTTGCGTGTTTCAACAATATTGCTGTCCTTCGGTAATACTGAGTTCTGCACCCATTTAAACAAATGGTTCTTCACTCTGGAAATCAAGCACCACTCGGTTCTGCCTATGTAACTTTCTCTGCAGTCACATGTAAATTGTTAGGTACAGTGTGAGGTGGCACCGACAAGCTAATCTTCCTTGATTGAAGGGACAGTCAGTTTCTGGGTTCGAGCTAGTACATAAAGTTCGGCTGCGTTGAATGTTCGTTTAATCAAATTAATCAGTCTCTGCGTTGTATGGTGCCTACTGTAATCGCCTTCGAAAGACAGTTCTATATAAACCTTCTTTCTTACAGTGGCCACCGGTTCGGATAGCGGTTTTCACCTACTGTGCCTTTCTATTAACCTTTTCGGGTAACCATTTGATTGTAGTACAGTTGTGATCAACTCTAATTCTTAAATGGGTGCAGAACTCAACATTAAAAAAGTACGGCAAAATTGTTGAAACGCGCAAACAACCAGTGTCCACAGACGCAAGATACATCCTGACCACTGGTCACGTCATCGATTCGGCTTGTGTACTCAGAATATTATTACGTCATCCCAGCCCAAGATTCCTGCAATTTGCTGAGATTGTCACAATCAACTGACCGAAGCCGGCCCTGTGTGTTCAGAAAAAATTGTTCGTGAGCCTGACCATGCCCTGGACTTAGCGACCTTTCCTAATCCAGCAACCGACTATCCAACCCCCCACCCCTATCTGTTCGATGTAAAAAACCGTTTCATGTTACTATAAATTTGGTACTGACGAATCAATACAAAATGCTTGCATATACCAGTTTTTGTGTTCTGACTGTGTTGTTCAAATCTCGGGAGTTGTTAGAAACCATACGGAAGGTTCCTTCTGGTAGCTCACATAACAAGTCTAGAAGAGATCCGTAAGAAACTGAAACGTAGTCTGAAGACTGATCATGAGGCTTGGTTAGTGAAAAAAGGAAATGCCTCAGGGAACACCGGCAAACTCATTAATCTGATCCATGCTGCTGGTCCCAGGCGATCATCTGTCAGTGAAGTTATCAGCGAGGCAGATGGCACACTAATCTATAACAAGTCCAGAAGGTTAGAGCGCTGGGCGGAACATTTTCAGGGTCAGTTTCGTTGGCCTTCTGCTTCTTCTGTGTTGCTGCCACAAACTTGTGATGTAACGTCCTGGTCGGTAGATTAGAAACCGCCCAATGAGACTGAGGTTCGCAATCGCATCTAGGCTATCAATCGTAATAAGGCTGCTGGTCCAGATGATGTCGGGCTGGCATTAAACAAAAAAGGTGGGCAGGTGTTAGTTGAGGCCTTGACTCAGCTGTTTCAACTGGTGTGTATGACGGAAACCATCCCTCTGTGCTGGGATCACGCGATAATAGTTCCTATACTCAAGAAAAGTAGCAGGAGCACTTGCGAAAACCATTGGGGAATTAATTTGACCCCAGACATTTCAAAGGTTCCGGCATCCACCATACTTCGTCGACTCACTGCAGCTCGTGAGGTAAACATTATACAAAAACAGGCAGGCTTTCATCCTGGCCGGGGGTGCATACATCACATTTTTACTCCTCGTCAAATTCTGGAGCAACGTCGTGTGTACCATCGGCCACCAATCGCCGTATTTCTCGAATATAAATGTGCGTTCGACCCGGTGGATCGATCTACACTTCCAAAGTATCTTAAACGCAAGGGTGTAACCACCAAGTGTGTGAACATACTGTCGGCGCTTTATTCTCACACTTCAGCTCACGGTTTACGGCGAACTACCTGACAGTTTCATCACCACGAGCGGCGTTCGTCAGGGCTGTCCTCCTTCTGTTTCACCATTCTTGTTCAGTTTTTCGTAAACGAAATAATGCAGGACTGTCTCCAACACTCACAAGATGCCGGCGTGCATCTCTTACCTTGTGGAACACTGACTGATCTTGATTATGCTGACTTTCCAACCAGCAGCACAAACAACGCTGGAAGCTGTTTCGCGTTCTGCTAAACACTCCGGAATGCGCTATACAG
>LUCH01000224.1:30612-55696 GCA_013368495.1 Paragonimus heterotremus | reverse complement strand
ATGATGATGATGATGATGATGATGATGATGATGATGATGATGATGATGATGATGATGATGATGATGATGATGATGATGATTACGTCCTCGATTGGGTAAGGGTGACACGTACCAGCGAGACCTCGAAGATTTGTCTCGTATTTCTGTGGTCCCGCACATCCAGTGGTGATGGACTTATCTGGTTTGATGAGTTGACACATTGTATCTGGCTAGGGTTATGCTCGCCTTCATTGTCTAAGAGAAATAAGAGTATGGGGTGTAAATGTTAGATCTCAACCGATTTCAAGGAAACATCAAACGTATTTAGTTTAGGGGAACCCTGAGACAGAGTACATTTCTCCCTCATTCATAGGTGTATTGATCGTCGACTCAGTAGTAACGAACTCATATTTGGAAAATATGGCTGAGTTATCAACAGCTCATCGAGCTGGTGTTACAGACTTCGTGATTCAAGAAAATTGCTCCTACGAACATACGGTTCGTCACCCAATAAGCGATCGCGGATTCTTATGCATCATCGACCGTGGTAGGATGACAATTCCAACTGCTGTGCACATGTTTGCACCAGCAGCTGTGGTTAGACGATCCAGTAAGTGAATAGATTCTGGTCCGTAAAACCATGACAACTCTAGTGAAATGCTGAGACTTAAATATGATAAAATACTGCTTTCACTCTGACTACCTCGTCAATACAGAAAGAAGATATATCGCGACATTTTACCATTTCGTTACTCTCTTCCGTGGCAAACGCAGCACATGCAGGTCGTATGCATCCCACAGATAAGTCCTCCTAGTAGGCTCGTTGCGACAATCGACCCCCGAAGTGAGTGACTTTTGAGACAATGCTTATACGAACTGCGTGTACACTGCGTGTACAACAGTTGCTGGGGCAACCTGTCGGTTTGTCATCGATCTAGCAATCAGCTCTGACGTTCGTACGTAATGGACAAAACCATTAGTTCGACTGTATTGCAGGCGAATAACTTCAATCAAACGATAGCAGTGTGTCGATCGAAAGTTGGAGGTTGAGTGTAGAACGGTGAATAGTCTACTTGGCAGATGAACGAAAAGCAATTGAGGTGACTCAGGAGTTCGTCTTTGTACCTTTAAGTATGCAGTCAGTTACTAAGAAATCCTACTTATTCTTCTAGCGCATTAGTTTATTAGCACAATGTTTTGGGTCAGCCTTTACCTCTCTAGAATTCTGGTGTCCAGCAGGGCAAAACACTCAGCTTGAAAGCTCAGCAGTTGTTTACTCGCCTGCTAGTTAGCAATTATTGGTGTCACGCGAATTAGCACTTTAGTCTGAGCCCACAGATACAAACCAGGAAGACCTTTATCGTTTTTATGTTTGTACCTGTTCCGACGGACGGCACTTCAGAGGCTCATGAGGCCATGCTCTCTGTGTTGTAGTCTTGGATATTCCATCGCAGACTGAACAGTTAGACATCAATGTGCTTGCTGATAATAGCAAAACCTGGTCGCCTTATTCTAGAAATGTAACCGCCAGGTGGTATATGTGGTGCCATCATTCAAGTCTTCAACCCGCACAGTGATCATTTCAAATATTGAGTTCAAAACCATGCTGAAGACAACACTGTGAGATAATATTAACGATTTATTTATAAAAGATGGTCGAAGTATTATCAATAGTTTCGCTCACATTGAAATTATTCCCATTGCTCCTGATGTGAGGATGTGATTTGAATCATTTTCGGAACCGAAAATCACGCTTTAGGAAAGTAACCACGAATACTATATTTGCATACGTCACAATTTTCATCCACCTCCGAACGTTCTACCTCGAGCTGCTGTGCAAATTTTGGTAAAATATCATGAACAGTGTCTTCATCAGTAACAGCGCACAGTCCATCAATCTTCAGTGCATCGTGAACCAAATATGTTGAGATAAGTTTTGGAAATCGCTTCCATGCGGATATCTAACTAATCGACTGCATACCCAAATGCATGAAGATTAACTCAAGAATGACCTCAAACGTGTTTTGGTCATCTTCAAAATATACTATTCACCGTTCTACACTCATCCTCTAACTTTCGATCGACTCACTACTATCGGATGGTTGAAGTTATTCTCCTGTAATACGGTCGCGCTAACGGTTTTGTCCATTAAATAAGAGCGTCAGGGCCGATTGCTAGATCTCTCCATGTCAGCTGAGTTTCCGTGTTGTTACCACCACGAATTTATCTAGCTGCGTCATTTAACCACAACGGCTAGCTCAGCTATTTGCACGCCAATTTGATGTGTCGTGCTGCCACAGCCACAGTATTAATCCATGTGAATGCATGTTGGCGAAATGGGCGGATCTCAGACCCCATGTAAGGCGGGAGGATATCGACCGTCCATAATTCTTTTGTGCATACTACGAATCGGAAGGGTTGACTACCGCCTTCTGAGGGTTTCCAGATTAGAGCACACATCGACTATGAAACTTAGACACTTGAACAATAAAGAGATCACAATCTACTTGATTCCTCCTTTCTGCATTTCCGGCGACAGCTTTACTTCACAAATGTTGATATTCAGTTCGGGGAAGTGTACATGCATCTTAATATTGACGACTATTTATGCTTGTTTCGGCTTCAAAGGTGGAACATAAGTCTGTGGAGAACCGGTCATGTCCCATTGGCGTCCAAATTTTTCACAGACTCCATAACACCTAGTCCACCACACAGAGAAACGGCGGATTTCTGAAGAGCGAGTAGAATTCTAGCTAGATAGTGGGTGCATGGATGACTAGAGCATCCTGGGACAGACCGTAGAGCAATACTGGAACACGAGCTACGATTTGTAACCCGTAATCTACAAGAGAATGGCTACCCTGACAATTTTGTGGACAAACATATGAAAGTAGTTGAGACAGTTAAGATTCAAGGAGTTGACAAAAAGCACATATTCATATGACTGCCATACAAAGGAGATCCGTCGGCTGAATCACTGACCCGTCGACTTACTAGTTTGCTTAAGAGAACGTTCAACGCAACCAGACCGATAATCTCATTCACTAGTTCAACAGTGATTACTCCAAATCCGAAGAATAAAGTGCTGGTCCACAAATCATCTACGGCTATTTACACGTTCGTTTGCGATTGTTCAGCAAGCTCCGTGGGTTATACGACTCGGCGTTTGTCTAGACGAATCAGAGGACATCATTCAGCATGCAATCGTGAATGCCATTGTAGGTCAGCTGGCTGGCAACAATCATCAGGTCAACTAAGACCGATCGTTCACCGTTATCTACAGAGTTCCACCGAACCGGTCAAAACTCGTTCGCCATCGAATGCTGGCCACTACCGAGGCCACTGCTGAGGACATTGCCATTCTATTGCTTAATCCAACGTTGTGTGGACAGAAAAACTCTGTTAAATCGCTTCAACTGCCCTGCCCATTAGCTGACTCACCCGATCGGTATGCAAGCAGTTAACATCCAATCGGCGTCCACAAACACAAAATTGAGATAATGTGAATTTTGACCAGTACAAAGTTTCGCATGCAACCATTTTCAGTTTTACCTTTATATCTGTAACCGCCCAATGAAATTTCATTGAAAACGTGTTTTCTTAACGTAACTTCCCTGTTTACTAATGTGCCACTTATTGAATTTTAACGAAAGCGACAACATTCCGATCGACTTGCCAACAGCGCATTTGAAGAAATTTCTTCCAAAATACACTTAAAACGTGCAGTTTCTTTTTGGAGGTAACATTTACAAACAGTACTGTTCTTATAGAAAACCAGCGGTATCAATATTTTTATACCTAAAGAATGTCTTTGTTTCTACTGTTTGTAACGTGTTCTGAAGTTTTGTTTTCATATTGGAGCCCGGGCTGTTGGCATGTGACATAGGTTAGGCGTTGTGACTGTTGCTACTCATCTGCATTGTGTTTCGGCCACGTTACATCTCACACGCGCAAGTGTGTGTGCGTGTGTGTTGGGGGAATGGACACCACGTTGGGCTCTGGTAGACCGGTACTGAACAGAAATCTTTACATGTGGCATTGATCAAGGATAAGTATGACGGACAGACTTCGAGTAACACACATGGGGCCTTTAATTTGCGCGGATTTGTGGATGTAGACGATAAAGTTTTGCTTAGCCTCCTGGTGATGGCGTACAGATCATGTTTGATGATGTGAATTGCCGGGATATCCTACAAGAACTGTGCTTCTGCTTTCAAAGTTCTACGTCAACTTTGGGGTGCTCCCGCCTATAATATCTTGGTTGTGAGTAGTCTGTTTGAAACAGTTGACCATTCCATTTAGTTGGCTAACATTGCCGCGTCAGATACTGACGTTGATGAGATGATATCCTCCGGAATAATGAAAGGACACGTTACTTTCGTCAACATCTACCATTTGCGGTGCACAATGCATACCGAAGATCAAGCCCACCTACCAGCAACGGTGATCATATGTAATTTTGTATGGGTGGGTTCAGTGCAGCTGTGACATTGGTGACTTTTTGCTCAACCCTACTGTAATCAGGCTGACCGGACTAGTCTTACTGTTTCCCAGTGGGCACAGTTGAGAGCGCTGAACGGAATTGCCGCGATTCCCCTTCCGATTCATTTAATTACACATACCGACCTTTTGACACGACGTTGTCGAAATTTCCTGCTTAAACACATCGGAAGTACATCAGACCACTGCGCCTGCAGCAGTTTGGCGAAAAATAAACAGTCCTTTGACAATGAAGGCCCCAAAGGAGTTAATATTTGTCTACGAGGCCTACAATGAAAACGTCAGCTTACCACCACTATTTTCGACGTTACAGATGCTCGTAAGAAATGTGTTCAGGGTTCATTAAAATTCATCTTTACTGAAGAATTGTATGCATGGGTAGGTCTGGATGAAAATCCCAATAAGTCTCCGTTGACTGTTATCTTTTACGATTTTGTCTACGAACTGTTCGATCTCTTCCAAACGGAATCTAAGAATGTTTTATAAAAAATATGCGTGCAGTATCACTGAATCGGGTCGAGCACTGTATGAATCCGTTTGAGAGTTCGATACTAGGGTAAAAACATACGATCATCATAACCATTGAGGGTTCATAAACGTTAATGAATCTTAAAATGGAACAATAGGATGTGGAAAATGTATTCAAACAGATTTTTCAACCTGCAGTGAAGTCCTAACCATGACGTCATCGATTGTAGTTAACAGGACAGCCACTGTGTCTCCTCTCGAGATAGTCGAGCAACCTGATCATAACTCACAAGCGAAAGTGGTTGAACGTTCACATATGACAATTCAGCCGCGCAGTAGTCAACACGGTTGACTTATGAAAGCGTAGCCAGATTTCTACTCCGAGCTGTGATAAGGATATGAAATACTGACGAGCTCTAATGACTGCTAAACTCGAGTCTAGAGCTCCTTTTCTAAAGGGACTGACTGGAAAATCTGTGGAGATGCAACAACTGCGATCAGTTATCGGTGATGTTTAATTTACACGAAGAACAAATACGTGTGTTCTGAATATCATTAAGCTGCCAGTAATGTAAACAGACCACTGAATTTTAAGGTCTACTCCCAAGTTAATGAACAGTAATGGGCTAGAATTTGATAACACTTGATTAGGTAAATTAGAATGCTGCCCAGGTAGAAGCTGATTATTTTTGTCATCTGCGAACGACAACAAACGTCCTTTCACCCTGATATATTCAGAGCTATTCCTTCGAAGAAATCCGCATTACAGTATTGTTGAGTTAGAATTGCCTAAAACAACGTCATTAACGAACCTGAAAATCACGGTTTTTTCTGATGACTACATTTTTTCTTGTTTAAGCTGACAATGAAACAGTATACAGACTGTTCTCCTGGGGTATGTCAGAGTTAGACACCATACAAGAAGACATAATGCTATTACAACAACTGCACGGTGTTCTGTTAATGAGAATAATTCAGTAAAATCAGTAGGCTCGATATAACGCAGAGACAGTGTAACATAGGGCACAGTGTATCCCGGATTAAGAAATTGAACTTATTACTGTATTCCGAAAAACCACAGACTGTTGGCTTTGTATCTTTCGTCCAGTACTGGTTCGTCGAATTTGAAACTATAAGTCTTATTATCTAATGCCAAGTTTGAACAGTGATAAACATTTTGACAGGAATCCCAAATTTTCAGCTGGGCAGGTATTTTAATAAATGACCGTGAGTTCATTTAACGCTTTCAACATTGTAGATGTTCATGTAGTGGGATTGGTTTGAACAGACCCCTTTCAATAATATGATTTATTCACCAGTAGTCTAATATTTTATGCTGAAAGGCGAGATGTTTGCAAACAGCCAACAATAGGTCGTAGTTATTAACATAACGCTTACGAATAGCTGTAAAGCACATATGCAATCCGGCAGTCCCCTGTTTTCTATCTCTAATGATCATCATAAAAGACGAAAACGTTCAAGCCACTGAACTCGGTTAGCCGCCGTCTCACCTAACGTCTCAAACCACCGACTCTGGGAGTCGCAAGAGCTCCAGCACGGAAGACGAACCCGATATACTGTGACTAACACCTTCGTAAACGATTCCATTTGTCTACGCCAGGTCATCATCTGTCCACCTCACACCTTACGCCAGTCAGCCGCAGCGTCGGCAATCAGTGCTCGGTGTGGCAGACGACTAGTTGACATCCTTAATAAGTGGACACGGTCTAATCATCTAAGTGTGTGCAATCCTAATCGCTGAACGGAAGAACTCGTTTGACAATCACTACGAAACAACCGCTTTCTAACCTCGTCGATGCTCACTCGTTGGCTCCACCCGATAGGAGCGACTGAACTCAGACATCGGTGGTCAAATTTCAGAAGACGGTTCACGTCCTCCACTCTGAGCGGTCAGGTTTCGCTGCTGTCAAATAATACAGCTCTCGCTGTCGTCTTATATACGCGACCTTCAAGCAACAGAGAGATATCCCTTTGTCGTCATAGATGTTTCAGATTGGCGAACATCACTCCAGTCACGGAAATACGCGCTTCCATTTCATTCCCCACACCTCCGCCACCTCCACCACCGCCGCTGATGCAGCTTCGAAGGTATACAAATCGGTCAACAATCTTCATGGCTTCAGTATCTGACATCAAATCTACGTAACCAAAGCAATCTTGCGCTTTGCATTTTGATGCTGTATAGCGCATTCCGACGTGTTTAGCAGAACGCGAAACAGCATCCAGCGTTGTTTGTGCTGCTGGTTGGAAATTTAGCATAGCCAAGATCGGTCAGTATTCCACGAGGTAAGAGATGCACGCCGGCATCTTGTGAGTGTTGGAGACAGTCCTGCATTATTTCGTCTACGAAAAGATTGAACAAGAATGGTGAAACAGAAGGAGGACAGCCCTGACGAACGCCGCTCGTGGTGATGAAACTGTCAGGTAGTTCGCCGTAAACCGTGAGCTGAAGTGTGAGAATAAAGCGCCGACAGTATGTTCACACACTTGGTGGTTACACCCTTGCGTTTAAGAGACTTTGGAAGTGTAGATCGATCCACCGGGTCGAACGCACATTTATATTCGAGAAATACGGCGATTGGTGGCCGATGGTACACACGACGTTGCTCCAGAATTTGACGAAGAGTATAAATACAATCTTTACGTGGTTCAGTTAGATAGACACACATGTACAGTTTAGTTTCGTAAGCAATAAGGTTTTCAATTCTTTTGTTACAGTTCTCTAAGACACTATGAAGAATGCGATATGAACTGTACACATTTCGAATTTATCTCGTCGACCATTTTCTTTTCTTCTGGCGCAAATGGGGAACTTCAAATGGAACAACAAATGATTAAGAAAGACTACAGTTGGAGAAGTAATCAGTTTATAATTCAAGGTTTTCAGGAACAATCATACAACTGAGCTGTTCTTAGGTAGTTGGCGTGGAAGCGTTGTGAATCCTGTTCCTCACTGAAGTAAGGAATTAACCACAGTACAAGACAAGAAAGAGATTGATGTATGTCATACGTATTCAGAATAAGCGACTGTGGATTTTCTCAGACAGTCTATCAGCACTCGCCCTCACAATCAAACACATAAACACCCCAATCGCCACAATATAACTCCAGCGTTACTACGTGCAGCACCGTAGATGAATTAAGCTGAGTACATCTACACTATGGAATAGCGAGTGGAAACAGGTACTTCGTACAGGATTTCCAACGTTATTTCGAAGGCCTCCAACAGCAATTTTTCTAATAGAGATTAGTCAGCGGAAACAAACTGCGCAAAACAGAGGTGTGGTTATGTTAACTGAAACGAAGACGTATGTACAATCTGAGCCACATCTTATCTATGTATCCTCCCAGTGTGCTTTAAGTGATGTGGTCAGCTGTCGCTTGCTGATCTGACTTGATTAATGGCCAAGTTAGTGCAGGCCATCGACCAACGTTGGAACCACCCAGGCGAAGCATCCGTTTCCACTCTCTTCCTGCACTGCACTGGTGCAACCCGGTTTAATTTGTTTACTCCGGAGATATGAAGCAAAACTGAGAAAACCTAATGCGTCATCTTTAACTGAGATACTGTCAAGACAAATTGATATCAGGATAAAGGAAGGTGATGCCAGGACATCTTAAGGTAGAAAAAGATATCTTCCAGGGCCTAGGATGATAAAATTCGCAAAAATTATCAGTCATCTAAAACAAACCTCGTACCCAAATGTTGTCTGTTCGTCAGGATGCCCCCTTAATATAACGAACAGTCGAGTTGACTAAGAATGATAACAGCAGCTAAATTGCAATACAACTCACAACCTGGTCCTGGCCGACGTTAGATGTGAAGATAGAATGTCATGGGATGGCCTGCATGCTTCTCAGAGGTCTTTCTTGACAATGACGCGGCAAACGGTTCGAAAGCCCACTAAACTCCCATTGGTGACGGTCTTACGCAAATGTGACAATATTCTATTATCTGACAGAGGGCAAGAGGTGGATCGTTGAAGCCTCATCTAAATCGGAACCCGATCCGTTCTGTCTATTGTCTATGGAGTATATTGTGACCCTGGGATCAACTAACGGCCGATCATGTCACTAGAACACCTTTAAAGGGAAGCTTGATGGAGGAAATACTTTCCAGCCCGAACTCAGCTAGCAGTATGCTACTTTGTTCGTCCACTATTCTATGCCGGACAGAAACATGGGGAATCCAGGATAAATTTCAAACTTGTCATGAAGCAGTGATATATGTCCCAACGATATAGTATGCAACATGGCACTAAGGATTTCTATATATCATGAAAACAACCCCTTGCATTTGATATTACCTCGAATCGAGAAAGCTATTCGTCCGTATGTGTGCATTTGTGCAGCGTGTGTGCGTGTTCATGTGTGTGAATTGGAGCAGCCGCACTGTTGTAGCGGTTGTGCACTTTGTTTACTCTAGGCCTATTCGATCATATAAATTGACAGCAAGGAATCGTATGGGTGGCTGACCACGGTGAGTGAAGTCGATTGAGGTGGGGTCAAGTACAGAATCAGGATGGTGGCGAAAGAATTCATTGACTTCTTCAACTCAATCTCCTATGCTAATCGCATCTCAATCGAGGATTTTGCCGATCGCCTGAACCTGTTCACGTGCATTCTTTTCCTGATCACGTGTATTATAATTTCGACAAAACAGTACCTACTGAACGCGATCTCATGTTACATTCCTGTTAAACCGACCGGAGAGAATTTCAACAATTATCTGACTGACTTTTGTTGGGTACATGGAACCATACCACTGCGACCGGGGGAACAGATGCCTAGCACACCACAAGAATGGGATGTGTATGATGACACGCGAAGAATCAGTGAGTTAAAAATAATTTTCAGCTGTTTTGCATCAGTGGTTCTAACCGACCGTCATTGTACGGTATTATGAGATAAGTAGAACACACTCATCTCCCGCTTGACTTTGAAGCCGATATTGTGAACTGATTTGTGTGCTCTCCGAACTCTCATTCACTTAGAACATTGCAACTTAAGCCGGTTCAAAATAAGTTGCCCATGAGTTTTAGAGCGATATTTTCCAATTAGGGGCATCTCTAGCAGCAGTGTAGCATACCTCTGTAACTTAACAGTCACTTGCATGAGACGACTATGAAGATTGTGCTACTTTACGTCTGAAAAACTCAGACGCTCAGGATAGAAAACGTAAACTATTTCTGGGTAATTGGCTATCAGTATCTGTGTATAGTCCCTGGCAATGGATAGCAACAACAGGTAAACATAAAAGAGGTTAGCAAGCGGGTACTTGGTAGCGACTGTCAAAGGAGTTCTTTTATTCAATGTTTACGTTTACACATACAGACAGCTAAACCATGTTTTAAGGATGCCACTTATTCGCCTACGACACCGAGCACTCGTTGCCGATGCTGCGGCCGAGTGGCCTAAAGTGTGAGGTGGGCAGATGATGACTTGGTGTAGAGAAATGAAGTCCTTCCTCAGGGGGTTCGTCATTCTAGGTCAGGTTCATCTCCTAGGACGGGGACTTCACGATTCTCAGAGTCGCTGGCTGAGGACATTAGGTGAGACGGTGGTTGATCGAACTCAGTAGCCTGAATGTTGTCGTTTGGACGAGTTTTCTGTGGAGTAACTGCACTTACTGACTTGGGGCCGGTGAAGTTCGTGAAAGAAGTTGTCCTGCAGATAATGTTTTACTTTCACCTGTAGCTCGGTTGTTCGGCTGAGAGGTGTAGACACCATTATTTTGATTGGCAGGTTATATATGTAATTGTTTTTGGTGGTTAAGACCTCTTCCCTAACTATTATTTCATGCTTTTTCTCGTATAAGTTCTACTTTTTTCCTCATGGTTGTGTGGCAGCTAACCATCAGTGATAATCTCCACTGTCTCTAAAGACGATAACGATAATGGTGCTGATGACACTGATGACGGCAGTCCGTGAAACTTAACAGAAGCTACAAGGAAAAATTTGCAGTCTGGAACATCCATACGAACGACAGGCATTAGCGGTACCAAAGCCAATCTAATGTTTGCTTGTATACCACACATAATTCAGGCTAGCGTTCTGACACGACCAGTTTGCCATGGAAATATGCCATGAAGGTGTAAATTATCGCGTTTGTAATCACCTCAAACAGTACAGCAGAGTTAGCCAATATTCCAAAGTTTTCATTCATACCTCTCAAACCTTCTTCTAATAATTATCTACCTGAAGTACATTTCAAGTGGTGATCTTCATAGTCCTCTATTATCAGTATAGTACACGTTTCTAAGTGTAGATTTAAGCTCCCCAAAATATGGAGAACACACATTTGCCAGTCTTGACATTAATTTGTCTAATGACCATGTGGTCAGCTGCAATCGGTTAATCTGTTTACTTTGCTCAAATTGAGTTCAGTGGGTTGATAGCAGGCTTGGTGACAAGGCATTTGACTGAACCTTCCAGATATGTCAGCGTTACTATTTGACAACCCGATTTATCTCTATGACCTCAGTTAGACAAAAGGCATTTCAAGGACAATAAGAATTGTATTTTACACCAAATAAATCAGTTAACTGGCCCAACTAATAATCTTTCATAACTACTCTGTCATTAGACAATGATACAGTCTTTCGAACTACTTGGTTTTTAGTTCACACTTGTAAAAATCATTATTCTATCGCTTGCAATTTGTGAATTATTGGACTTCTAGTTAATTCAATGTAGTCTGTTCAAAAATGGGTCATGCGACCCCAGGCTGGCAATATAAAAATGTGGGTAACTCGAGGATGAACAGAAGGGGATGACAAATAGGTGCTTTAAATTACCGAACGCGGATTTTACTAGTTCCTCTAAGTGATTTTCATCCTTCTCTGTCACTAAATTGATATGACTTCACCAGATCCCACCATCTCATTTATCCCTGAACATATGTGTGGCCGTCTGTTTTAAGTTTAGTGTTCACAAGATGGACGTCAAACAGGGGGTGGGTCACGAGTTGACATTGCGTTTGCATACAGGAACCATTACTCTAATGTAAAGAACTAAGTGGAATCAGTCGTAACCAAGCAATCTAATGTCGGAGAGCCAGTGTTTTTCTTCACAGTCAACAAAAATACTTCAACTGGTTACAATCTATGCCTAGTCAGCTTTGTTCCAAGTCACACTGAATGGAGGTTTACACAGGTATCACAAGTGGTTAGTGATCTGTTAAATTACTTCGTGAGACACCTAAATCGACTGGCTACACATGAGCTGTTTGTGGACAGTTATTTTAAACCAGTGTTAGCAGTAGTGTTACTTAATGTTAAAAATGAAGACTAGTGATCAGCGATGATCTATTGGAGAGATGCTGACCAGGCAGCAGAATGAAAAGTAACTACTAAACATTCGTATTGTCAGGTAAGTCACTAATTATAAACCATTCTTGCAATTGCAAGGTTTATTGCCAATTCTCGTCAGTTGTAATCATATATATTCATTATGGTATCCATGTATGGTTTGTTACTCTTTAGCTAAATAACACTAATACAAACTGGAATAATGAGACTGGGCGATGTGATCCAGACTCAGTGTACATTCACGTTTTATGGACTAGGAAAGACAGTGCACATGTAATACAGCTGATGTAATCTTCACACGCTGCTCAACTTATTTGGATAACCTAGTGCTGGAAATTCTTGATGATATCGATTGCAGTCGTTGAGGATGTACAAGCTCGATAACATGTTAACTGGGTGACTAGCAGCTTTCAGCCAGTATAGATCAAAAATGAAGCCTACGTATCTCATGCCCTCTACTCGCTTCAGCTACGTGTGCACTTGCTCCTCGGTATCGATCAGTTAGCTGACTTCTTTTGAATATGGATTATGCTTCTGTTTATTGATTTTCATGTTGACACGCACGTCCCTCGAGGTTTCGTCCGAGATGCACTGTGCGTTAAACTCTGTACACTATTTGACAACAAAAATTAGCAGTGCATTCAGTGTGAATTTGACCTGAAATAGGTCGGTGCTTTCGTTCTCGAACCCCTTGGTGCGGAGTGAGTCTACACTGTGTAGTGGTTAATACACTGACGCTTCATTGTATGACGTTGCATAGTTCTGTTGCCTACTCTTGTTCTGACTGCTGTGGTGCCGTCGCATCCTTAGTCTTAAGTGTGGCAGTATTCTGAGTTGCATGGTTTGAGGGGTCGTTTTCGCCTTACAAGTGATTTATAGAAGTGAGGTCAGGACAGTTAACAGGACAAGGCAAGCTGTTGTGATCGTGAGAGGATTCAAACTTTTGTGTAAAGTCTCTGACATTATCCTCGTGAAATATTGGTCATTCTAGAGGGGTGTGTGTGCTAGTCACTATTCTAAACGTAAATCTATACTGTTCCAACCAACGACAGTGTGATCATGAAAGTCCAACTCACGTCTTCTGGTTAGCTTGTCAGCAACACACAAAACTAGATCAGTTTGCAATGTTGAAATACTGACGTCAGCCCCGGATCTCAAACCCCAGAATTCCCATAAGCGCACTTTTTAATCAAATAACCGAATCAAAGTTGTGGTTCATCAGCCCCCACCCATTAAAATCGGTAGCCAACTACGTGCCACCGTAATTGATATCGTTTGGTTTGTTATAATAAAGCATATATACAGAGTGCTTCTTGCCAACTCGTTTCTTCATCGCTAAACGCAATACTCAGCCATGTGAACTCATTTTGACTCAGGCGAACTAATGAGGTTCAGTTGAAGGGTCGGGTAACTGTATGACTCAACTGAGCCAATATCATGTGATCGATGCAAACAGTAGACAGTGTCAACAGAAAAATGCTGTATATTCACTCGGGACTGGTGGACAATCAGACGTGAACGTAAAAACGCAGTAACTTGAGCGACAGCCGTGCGCTTTTCGGATCCGTATGGGTTGAAGGCTGCAAACCATTCTAGTCATTCTTGTACAGCTGTGTACACGCGATCGACCGGCTGAGCGTCTATGACATGCAGATCAAATACTGCAAGCCATATGCGGGCGATATAGCAGAACTACAGCAGTTACGGAAGAATTTGCTCTGTCAAATCGAACGAAGCTCAAGTTTGTCCGTTTGCAGTGTCAGCTTGTCGTCCTATCAGTTCTCCAGTTTTTACTTACTGAAGAGATACAATGTGTGTGCTATTTTATGCCTGCTCGAGTTAAGATTTTCTCCTAGATTCACATCAGTCAGCCCTCTAACGTTGATCTATTGATGGCAGATGCGCAGCTGTATCAGTGTGAACAAAACTGCTAACTAGCAGGTTACCGTGTGTTAACCAAGCGAACAGTTGAGTGTAGGTTTTGTTTACGACAGCCATTAGCAACCCGGAAATGTTTGAATCTGTTACCCTTCGAAGGGTCAGATGTGAAAAGCCCTTGTCAAGCATGATCACCGTCTTGTACCTCACATGTTTTTTGTGTTCGGTACTCGACGTTAAATGAGATTGGGTGTAGGAAATTTAGGAGTTACACTTCTTATGTAATGTGGAGCTTTGGTTGTTATTACCAAATGTTACCGAACGATGTGAGAGATGAAATGTACTTGCGTTGTTGCCGATACTCTGGACCGGGTTGCATAATTCGCACAAAGTTTAATGTCAAGAAACTTATACCAATAAAACACGTCTTGTAAATACCAACGTTAGTCTAAGGTGTACAGTAGCTATGATGAATATCTCAAGATAAGCTAGATTGTTGACTGAACTAGACACAATTTTATGAAATAATGACAGAAAATGGTTGTCGTGCATCACTTGGCTATGTGATTTGCCGGTTCATAAACTACCTGCAGTTCCAATCTGTCGCCCAGTCTACATCGATCCACTTAGATCACATATTATACAGAGGAGAACCCAGCAATGAGTACAGCCAGCTGCTTTGTCAACCCAGCATTTAGGACTGATTTCGTTAACCTGACCATGAATCAAACTTCGGCTCACGGCACACAGTTTGTTGTATACTTTATCAAATTACTCGGGTGAATCAAATCTGTTCATTACTTCTAAGTGGGCAGGAATTTAGTAGACGTGAACTGATCGCAGATTTCAGATTCAGCCAACCTTCCAGTTATCTGCTTTGAACAGAATACTCGCAAGTTAACCTGGCTACCAGTTGAGTTATGACAATCCAGATCTGCCTACAACGACGAGAGTGGTACAGTGATCTACAGAGTTGTATCATAAGAATATTGTCCGGAGTTGAGATCCCTACTTTGTCCTTTCGGCCGTTCACGTAGCTAAGCTAAATCCGCATTACCAAGATGTATACGCTTCATCTTAGTTACACCCAATTTTCTGACGAGATAACGGAACGTAAAGGTTGGAGTTATCTAAAGAGTAAATCTCAAAGACACCGGAAGGAGACGGGCGAGTTTGCATCATACAGGTTGGAAGGCATAGGGGCAGAAGTGGACTCATTGAGAAGGACTCTTGAAATATACAACCAGAGAGGGCCGACTGTTCAGTGGTATCACCAGAAGTAGGTGTCTCAACCCCACATCAGTATAGACTACTCATCCCTTTCCCAAACATTTGAACCTTGGAGGAATATAATAGCTATATGTGTACAAGATTGCTGCTAATTGAAGGGACGCTAATGCGGTCTCACTGCAGGTGTGCGTTGTCAAACAGCTGAACGGTTCAAGATTTACTATGAAGAAGAACTAGATCTGTGAATATAGGAGTTCTTCGGTTCCATTAATCGGGTATGAACGTTGCTGATTCCAAGGCGATCGCAGTGATATCTGGCAACCTTAACTTTTGGGCAGCTTCCAATACACACAGATTGATCTCCTTCAACTTCAGCAGTAGTTGAAACAGATCCAGTCTGGAAGTGAAAATCATAAAGAAGATTAAAAACAATTGGAATGTTAAACTGATAATTTCTCAGCAGTCTCTTGCGTCATCATAGTTAAAGGTGGAGATTTTTTGTATTCGTTGCTAATCCTTAACTCTATATGTATTCTGCTACCAACAACTGAGCATAAGGTCCATTATACACAATCATCCAAACTCTGTCCTAAATGCAACCACCATTCTAAACGGTTTATCTTGTGTTCATCCAATCTAGCTTACTATCAATGGGTCCCGTTCGTACTCGGATTGCAATGTATCTTCTTCTATATCCCGCATATTGCCTGGCAAGCTGTCTGCGCCCATCGTTCCGGTGGAGATTTGTTCGCTCTGGTCAAATCCGCGGCAGATGCTGCAACCGCAGAGAGAGGAGCGCGCGAGAAACAAGTTACCCGTGTGGCGGAATTTTTGGAAGATATGATTGATGGTCACCGCGATTGCCGTAGGGTGAGTAACACTGCAATTAAGTACCGATATACTCGAAGAAAATTTCGGTGTAAAAAACTGCTCATAACACCTGTAGACAGTGTGCAGTTAACAAATACTCACTGACGGTGGGTCCCTTAAGTCAATGGAGTCAAGAACCGACTCACCACGTTTTACAGGTGGACACTGACGGATGTATTGAAATGAAAGAACAGCCTTCTGAGATAATTTTCGATCAGTTAACGACTAAGACAACCAACAAGTGCAAATGGGCATGCTTGCACATGGTGGTGGAGTTGTGCACATAACGTAATCTACAGGGACCTATAATACTCCATCGTGACAGTGTTTGAAACACAAAACTCAGACATTATTGGACATTACCAGCATGCGAGAATACTTATACGATTTGGAGAGAAGTTATTTTCGGGCATCACCATTAGAAAATGTCTTTCGCTGACAAAGTATTAAGAAGGTATCGTGGGCACGTGACCAAATTTACTATGGCCTTTGTAGCAAAGTAAGGTGGTGAACAAACCACCTCTGAGATACTGTGATCATGTGTATGTTCGCATTATTTCAACCAGCGTACGCAAGATAAGCAGCAACAGAGATACAGGAAAGGTTATACTTGAAGTAGGTGCTAGTGACCAGTACATCAACTTATTTGACTGAGCAGCTATTATATGCCGATATCAACCGTTTGAAGCAGTGATTTTGCTCTATCATGTTTGTAGAATGATACGCTACCCCTACAAGACAGCCGAAAGAGAAGAACAAAGGAATTAAGACAAAAAGTATTGTGGTTAAGTCGAGAAGGATCTTCACCAAGCTGAACCGTTTATTAAACGTTCAATAAACGCCTAGTAAATATGATCATGTCTGAAGTATCAGAGTGTGATTGTGGTACCTGACCGCTCAAAAGGTGGTCATAGACCATCGATAATTACTGTTAATCGTAAACATGGAATATATTCAGCGGGTAAGCAATAGGAGAGCTAAAGAAGTAGTAGTCGATAACGAAATTCACGACGGCACAGTCGTTCAGCCTTCTAAAAGTCATAGATACAAGTGAATAGGTCCTATGTCATGAAAAACAAAACCGTCTACTACGCTGTAGGCTCCATAGCAATGACGCAGTCCGCTGGATTTAATTGCTAGGAGAGAGGTGAAAACTACTCTGTTGGTTGGCGTACTTCAACCAAAAATGGTCAGAAATTTCAGCAACATAACAGAATAGCTGGTTTAATAGTAAGAAGATTGCTAAATCGTTTGCGGATTACGAACAGTTACTGAAGCAAGCCACTGTAAGCCTTACAGTTACTCCTACTGATATATCAGTTGTTTATTTGCAAGGTGTTGCCAGGTTAACGCTGAATTTTGGGGCTAGACGTAGGGGCTCCAAACTGAGGCGCCTTCCGTTGATGTATATCAGACAGGAATCTAAATCAGCCACCTATGTAATGTTATCGTCTTCGTTTAAACCTAACATTGAGCCAGTTCTGTTGATAACAGAGGGAATTAAAGGTGAAGCATTCTTGCTGGTGGGCTTAAAAATTTTTGTAAAGAGAAACGGTGAATAGGCGCTTTGCAGGAAAATCCCATTTTAATCATGATGGGTTCGTAAATTCGGTCAAAAGTTAACATCGATGCTTTCTTAATGCATCTGCGACAAACCAGCAAGCCGCAGTAGCTCATAAGACACCACTCCTCTTAGATTCGACCAAATTAATTACACATCAGTACCTGCTGTACACACTGTTCTTAACAAGCGCGATGTCACCTATTTGAATTGACGTTTACCCGGTCAGAGTCCACATTTTATGTGTGCAACAGTATGATGCAAGCGGCCCATATTTTAGGAAATTTCAATTTTCTTAAAAAAAAACTGAGTTAGTCTACGATAGTTGAAGTAGACTGTCCGGTACGAACTAGGGGCCCATTGGGTTGATCAGATTTGTGCGCTGCAACATAAACCGACGAGTCTACGTCTGTCACCGGAAACGATTCTAACGTTGGTAATGTTTATATTTGTTTCTGGGAAGCTATGTTTGCCCTTGAAATTAGTCTTAGAATTACGGCTCAATGTTGAGCAAATCGACTAATATGGAGACAGCAAAACACCACAATTTTTTAGATGATGGGTGCCGTATGACACACCTGTAATTATAAGAGTGACAAAAGAAAAATTCCCAGCAACCTGTGATCAAAAAACTTTATTTAAAGAAATACATTATAAAGGTGTCACACACAAATCAGCAAACCAGGTTACATAGAGATATCACTGAAATCTGCGTGAAGTTATTTCGCATTTGACGAGGACATTAATCAAATTTGTCTAAAATTCTTGTTCTATGTGTTTCAAATAAGCTACCTCAGTTTTTTTTTCTCGGTCTGTTTGTGCTATATCCATCTTTTACATTTCAACAGCAAAACGCTCGAAGACGTCTGACTAAACGTGCCTACGACATGTGCGGAATTTGTGTGGTCAGCAAACGTCTAGGTACATGTCTTGTGTACTCTTACATGGTAGTCAAAATTATCACCATCATCAACGCAATCATGCAAGTCTACTTGATTCAAAAGTTCCTCGGCTTCACTTCTGATGGTAGCGCGGGTCAAAAGAGCATGGACCTCGGCAAGACTTTCGACAGTACAATGGGTGAGTGTTGCTTCCGCAATGATTTCGATTTATCATGTCGTCATGACAATTGCTTGTACTTGGTGTGGTGTACTTTCATTCAGATAACATGAGATCATCATGCCCCATTTTACTCTTCACTGAATGCATTTTGTAGAGGTTGTGAGATCGATCAATAATGGAAGCAACGAAGAGATGTTTTAATGATAGAGTCCTCGAGTGGAGCTAAGAGAACGGTCACTGCGTATATTCACGAGATGACCGATAATCTGAACATCACTCACTAGTGATTGTATCCTGTGGATATCACGTTTTTTCAAAACTTACTGATTTTAACTATCCATTATTTTACGTACTAAATGCACAAGATTAGATCCAGTTTTACAGGCGTCGAGACTGTCCATATTGTGCCGTCAACGATGTTGAGATAGCTGATTAGAATTTTTAATCTACAGCATAGGAACCTTTTTTAAAAGCGTTTGTTAAGTAGAGTTGGCTCAAATAAACTTAGCGAAGATCGTAGAACACAATTTCAAGGCAGTACAGTTGAATGTGCCCTCCTTCATCATTCCGGTAAAGGATGTCAACCGTTTACCAGTCGCTGTGCTAGTTCTCGCGTAATTCTTTTATGAGTATGGGTGTTTCATAGGTAATGTTTGCAAAACAGATAGGTCAGTGCTTCATCGTATACGGGAATATACTTTGACGTGGATCAGAAACAAGACTGGACGTAAATAGGTGACATAAACTAAAGCGGATGGATAACAGACCTAAAATAGCTGTCATAATTAATTTATCATTGTTTGTATATCTGTTGCCCGAAACCAACTTAAATTAACTGCTTTCCGTCCTTTACGTACGGAGTAAATAAAGATTACACCTGATTGCATAACTGCTAACAATCGAGCTGACTCCGTCGATATGCGTTCTGGCTAGTCACCTTGACTACTTGTGGAGGGATTAGTTTCTCTAAGAGGGCGGGTTAGCCCACGCGTCAACTGGAAGCGTATCTCTTCATTCAGTAACACTCCTCCTCAATCGTTTGAACAGTGGACTTCTAGCGTTGCATATGATGTAACCAGTGTTGCCCTTTCTACATCGTTGCTAAAAGTCTTGGGCTGTTGATGATCACAAATGAAATGCAGTTTTTACACACTGCCTTAATTCTATCGGAGTGCTAGATGGGATCAAATGAGCAGACTCACTTTCACTGCTTATCTTGAGGAACCACTGGTACGAGTGTTCACTCCTGCCGTGAAATATATATCGGCTTTGACTAATTAGCTCCCTAATAACTGCGCTCCCTCACCCCCATATTGTTTCACTGTAGTCTCTCCTTCACATGGTTCTTACCTGTGCTAATGTCTTGTTGACATGGTATCAGTAGTGAAACTTAGTAATGCCTCACCACAGCAATAAGACTGTTTAAAACCGTAGAATGACTGAAAAATTTCCACCCTAGAGCAGCCGGACAGTTTTTTTGTGTAATTTTCTTCCGACAACCTCATCTCTGTGCTTGACACCGTAACCGGCTATTGTTTATATTGTACTAGGACAGCGCATTTCTGTGTTTGACATATATGCACAAAAACAAAAACTTCAATGGCAGAGTTTCAGTGAGAATATGCGGGGGGAAAATTATGTCCACTCGAGGTTCAAGTGAGTTGATGTCGTCGAAATATTGACACGTGATTTAAGCCGACCCTGAATGATCTCGGCCGCATAATTTGATTTTTCATCTGTTGTGGATTAAGTTAATCTTAATGCAGCAGCAGTTTGTGCTAGGTTTTCGCTGCGTATCCATTTACGCATTGACAACTACGACAAATGACTTTCGCAATCTAACTCGTCTACACACAAAATCCATCGGTGAGTCGGATAATCAATTCCTCAAGATTGGCACTCATCCACTGTCTGTTACCTCCTCAACCGCCTAAGTACACCACAAAGTCATGTCGACAACGTTGCTGGTTTTTCAATCGTGTGCATTTTTCAGCATGTAATGAGTAATCCTAGAAATCTTGATGGAAGCGTAGCCGACGATATTCAAAGAATATACAATGAACCGCACTCTACATGGGTTGCATAAGCCACAGCCAGTATGCTACGATCAGAACAGTCGAGTAGCGTTGGAGTACCTAAACGATCTGCATGAACGATGAAACCGAAAGACACTGATGAAGTAGATTTGATGTACCGCGTCAAACTACATGGCTGGATGGGACTGGTCGCGGGCAACTATCACTTATCGCATAATATTCGGTTTGTTGAACCTATACAGATGTCACAGAGGTAACTGGAAACATTGCAATGTGCTATTATTTTAACTCCTACATATTGGGCTTGCAGAATTTTTGGATGTTTTGTCAGTTTCGTTATTACAAATGTATAAGACTTTGATCACACTTGAAGTAGTCACGCAAACAAGGTCAGTCAACAGGACAATCTTGATTAACAATATTCTCACGTGTTGCAATGAACTACTCTTACTTGCACTACTGGTTCCGATTCGAGTCCACAAACAGTGTTGATCAACTTATATGACTGTTCTGTCACTCAAAGTCTACTGCAGTGAGTTTTTCTTGTTCACTTCGTATTCGACCCAAATCAGGTCACCATAACAAATACGAAACAGATAGCCAGGGGCGGAAAAACAAAACCGTAAGTTACTGATATCCACCATCCCCCAATTATGTGATCACTTATTGTTCTAGAGTGACATGCATCAGTATTCAGTGCATGCATTTCAATTACAGTTTTCAAAATGCATGTATTCGTGTGACCAAAACGTTGTATCACACTCGACCACAAACGCAATAACGATACTTACAACCGCCGAGACGTTAATTATACTTATCTGCCTCCTTGTTAACCCCATCGATTTATTCTATAGTTTCGACCGTTTCGAATGAGAACGAAAACGTCAACGGTTACGGTTTCGGCTTGACGGTGGCCAATCACATTCGTTCTGGACGCGACTGGCCTGAGACCCTGTTGTTCCCACGTGTAGCCTACTGCCGTGTCCCTGGAATACGGTTGGTCGGTACGGAGAATACTTACACAGCACAGTGTGCTCTCCCAATCAATATGTTGAATGAAAAGATATACATTTTCTTCTGGTTTTGGATCGTGTTCTTAATCGTGGCTAGCTGCATCAGCTTGATTCTATGGCTTGTCCGAATGGTGATTGCTCCAAAACGAAAAGATTTCATCAAGCGTTTCCTCCGCATCAAAGGTGTATTATCCCGTACCACCCAACAACAAATAAGTCGCTCGGATTTGGACGATTTCATCGATGAATACTTGCGTCGTGATGGTGTGTTCCTTGTCCGGATGTTGGCATTGAACGCAGGTGAAGTGATCACAGCAGAAATCGTGATGGTGCTCTATAAAAACTATCTCACCCACTTGGATCACAATGACACTGGATCTGCAGACGGTAAAGAAAATCCACCCAGCTACGTGTAGAAATAACGCATATACATTACTACCCATCACGGCTATGTTAATTGTTTGATTTGATTTGATCTGATAATAGTTTCTATTCTTGTATGAAATGTTTCTTAGACCATCATGGAGAATTAGTTATATATGATTCTTTTTACTTAATGAAACTAATCGGACTGAGAGATGATTGATTCACAAGACGTCACTTCATCTACATTTGAGAAAGCAAATTTTATAAAGACCATCATAAACTCGATAATCTGAATTGTTTCGCTAGCCACTTATTTTTTCACTTACTGTTGCTCTCTGCTTGCTCTCCCACTTTCTACTGTTTCTTGAGCGCGCTCTGGTTCCAGCTTAGTGTGCTTTATTGTTATTGTAAATCGATAAAATGTGTTAACCGCAGTCCGTTTTTTTGGTGGAATCTACTCGGCTTACACTGGCCTACCTCCGTTAGGAAGCATGCTCCATGACATCAAAATCGGTTTTTCAAGACACTAACCCAGTGTGTCACACTTATGCAGTACTGGTGAGTTGCTTAGTCAAGTTTTAACTTAGGTTTAATGCCAGCGATTGTGCCAAACTATGATGTGATATAGAATAGAACAGAACTTTGCAGTGAACTACGTGCGGAATCACTATAATACCTCGAACAGATTGTACATCGATTCTCTTTGTAGACCTTACTGTGACAAGCGAACTAAGAACGTTTTCTGTACCAAACACTGTGCACGTCTCACGCTTTGCAAAAATATGTTCTACTCGGCAACAGTGTTGGACAAAAATGGGTACTTCTCAGTATTCTGGTATTTGCCTAATTTCAATTTGAACATCACTCACATTTGACCTCGAATATCACATTCCTGCAAACTTTTAAATCCTAACAAAGCAGCTAAAGCAAATCACGTCATATCGACTGATCGATCCGGCTTCGAGTGAACTGATCTGTTTTAGCTCACTCAGTTAATCGATCTCACTCGGTTGATGAGATTACAGTTGCGCGATCGAAAGTTATTTGAACTGTTTTCTCGCGTTAACTTTCTGATGCTTCCTATAACGTGATTCGTTCTAATCCTCTGACTGCCGTATACGATCGTCTCGTCTGATTTGTTACGCGTCTTGTCGGCCACGTATGGTACTCATTTCGCCCTATAAATTTAGAACCTCTGTGGCCTAATTCTCACTCGTCTCGTTCTTCAAATAAGCACGGTTGCCGTATCTATTCTATTTCTAGGTTCTGGGTCAAGCGATTGAGTGTGTACCAAAAGGGACGCTCCAATACAACCCCTTTCAAAAAGTAGCATTATACTCGAATTTCACTCGTGTTAAGGTTCGTCGTAAGTGCATATCGTTGCCACTGTCGGGGTTAGAACTCCGGCTACGGCAACAGTGTTGGACAAAAATAAACGCGATACTGAACAAGGTGTCGGATGTCTTCAGTAATGTTTAGAATAATTTGTCTAGTTACTCAGTTGGTTCGCCCCTCTCTGGGTATGATACCAACACAACTGCATGTACGGCTGTTCATGGCGACTCGGCTGCATGAATAACATCCACAACGAAATTTTGAAATAACGACTACTTGTAGCTTCCGCGATGGCAGGAAACGCGCGATTGGAGTACGAAGTAAGCTGAGTTTTATGTGGAAATCCCCATCTAGAAAACTGTTTTTGCAGTAGAACGCCTCTTTGTAAATTCGAGCTAACTAACTGTCCAAGCAGATTCCTCTTTACTCATACTTTATTAAGTTATCACCACAGAGGTTTCTCATACTGACCGTAACGACAACAAAGATTGATTTTTGTCTGGGTAGTCTAAAATCGGTTGGAATATCTCGCTAATTAACTTTTAAATTAAAACTTCAACCCAAGGGCAGCTAAGTAGGACGTGTGATTTTATTAAGTGTCATACGTAATTAGACACCAAGTACTTTTCAGGATTGAGACTAGTGTAATTAAAACACCAGCAAAATTTTACAGTACTCGTTAAACCCAATGGGAATAAATAGAAGTTATCGCTTCAACCAATGAGACGACTACAGGTTACAAGTTCAGCAACACGAACATCTGGCTGCTGTACCTGTGTTGTGGTCCAAGAACGCTCATAGCACGAGAGTCGTTTACTCAACAAAACAACACATGGGTTATGCTTTCAAACAAGACCAAAAACAAAAACACACATTTGCATACAGTACTCGGCCCGGACCGTCTCGGCTGCCGCAGACGCTAATGCTCAGTTCCTTTAAGTAGCAAGGACCGTTATGGATGATGCTGCACTTTGATGTTCCTTCCTGCATTCTTCCTGTGGCTTATGCGATGTCAAAATATATGTTCTGCATCTCCACTACCGAATAGCAGTCGTGTGAGCAGTATATTATGATCGCTCATTCTCACTACACTCATCCCCCATCCGCAAAGATCGTTCCAACTGCAGAAAAAGCCGTTCAGGTTCTCTTCGCTCTCCCGATGATCTACGTACAGGCATCAGGGATGTCGACGATCCTGACGTGCATTCCCTTCTGCTCGGGGTGTCATGCCATTTACCAAGCCGACTTCCGTGCACTCGATGTTGATTCATATCATTCTTGATCAGATACACTGGACCACGATGGTCCACAACCACATAAGGTTCTCTCCACCTCGCCAGGAACTTCCTAGATCCAAGTCCTGTTGCATCCGGATTCCGCCGGTCCCTATATTTAAAATTCGAACCAAGTTCGAACGCACCAATTCAACACGATAACCTTGCAGTTGACTGTTCC
>LUCH01000224.1:1496-27400 GCA_013368495.1 Paragonimus heterotremus | reverse complement strand
CTGGTTCGTCAGCATACGTTGCTCTGAATCCTGGTCCAAATGCGTCAAGGCTCTTGACAGCGCTGCTCGCAGTAACACGGCGTAAACCAGAGCGTCGCCTCCTGGTCCAATCCGGACGCCCCTGAGCTGCCGCATTGCCTCCTGGCAAACGGCTGGGCTGCCGAACCCGGCGATCAGCGCCTCCTTCGCGGCGGTCCACTCTAGCTTCGCGGAGCCCCTTCGCGCCGCCTCCAGAACCGCTTTCGCCCTGCCCTTGAGCAGCATCCGCAGGGCCGCCAGCTTCGCCCGGTCGGTCTTCACTCCGACCGTTTCCACTACGCCCTCGAAGTCCTCCAGGAGGCTCCGGACATCCTCATCCTCGAACGGCTGCGGCCATGGGACCTCCATCCTCCAATCTTGGTCACGGCACCAATTGGTGTGATCCAAGAACGCTCGTGACGCGACAGTCGTTCAGTCAACAAAACACCACGGGTTATTCGTTTCAACAAGACTAGAAACAAAATCACTCATTTGCAGGAGTTATTTGGCTCCAGACCGTCTCGGTTGCAGCAGACGCTGATGCTCAGTTGCTTTAGTTAGCAAGGACCATTTTGGGTGATGATGCATTCCGATGTTTCTTCCTGCATTTTTCCTGTGGCTTGTTCGATTTCAAAATGTGCTCCGGTCCTACTACTGAATAGCAGCGATATGAGTAATACGTTACGATCGCTCATCCTCACTGCTGTTAGTTTCTGCAATGTCAGCTGTTGGCTCATCAACTTTTCAGTGCCGTTCTCCCGGTATCTGTTTTGATTTGTTCTTTTGGCTACTATCTCAGTGACCGAACCACCGTGTTATATTTCGTTCTGTATGTATCCCCGTAATTTTGCTGCCGTAAATGCTCACCAAACATTTATTCTGTTTGCCAAAAGCAACATTTATTTTCAACTGCCCTACAAATTACTCATTCCACCTTTACACAGTTTGTACCAGTTCATCTGACTGTGTCCACCCCCATAGTATTAGTTGCCAACTGCGGATGGGAATTTGCCGTTCACAGATCCCGATTTATTTGAAGTTTACTTATTTTGCTAGTTACTGATTGTTTCTACATAAAGGTGGTTTGACTTGGGTATATTTTCAACAGTACATCTTGTTTCGCTCGAATCCAGAGGGTTCTCGTTGTTCAGACTAGGCTCTTGTAAGAGTAGATTCTAAGAGATTCTGTAACACCGTGGTCAACATTTTGATTGACAAATTTCGAACAGAGGCATTAAGAGATTTTTTGGGTTAGTTTTTTATTATCAAGTTTTCACGCTATAGTAATAGTCTGCTAACCGTTTCCGAATGCTGCACAGGTTTATAAACTTGTATGGCAGCTGGGGGAAGTTCAACTTCTTATGCCTTCCTGCATTTGTGTTGGTCGTATTGAAACAGTTCGACAGACTAAAACCCCGTTTGATTTTCATTAGTGGACTACTTACGAGAGTGAAAACAAAGCCTCAGTGCCTTGACCCTGTATATTGTTATGGACCTTGGAAAATACGGTAAAACGCTTGAAGCTTAAAAGGTGCGTTATAATTCGCTGTTTTGGTTCCAGAACGGAAGTAACAAATTCACAGCCTGATGAAATCCAGAGTAAGTTGAAAATCCAAAGTAGCAAAAACGTGCAACAGAGTACAACTATCAAAAATATTAGATATTACAGTATCTACATTCAGAAGGCAAAGTCTTGTTCAGTTCCCTATAAATCTGAAGTAAGTGTCCACAGGTTGTAGTGACCGACGATCGTGTGGCTTCTCTAAGGATCCCGGCCGCAACCGTGTTTTCCTGCTTGTCTGTTCTGTACGCATGATTCTGTGTATGCCTGTAACAGGAGGCCTGATACGATCTCAGTGCCACTTTCTTCAGTCGTGCATTTAATTGCACGCAGCGAATGCTTGCCCCTTTTATTAACGGCTCATCTATTATTTCATTCTTCAAGGTCGTTTAACCCAAACCTATTCGAGCGTTGTTTAACGCACTCGAAGGTTCCACGCACTTTTCGCTTGGCGCGCGTTTGAGCGCCGCCGAATGGGCTGTAGCCCATCTCGTGCTTCTCTTCTTTACCTCTTGGTTGCTGCCGTTGGTCCCAGACTAGGCTAGAACTAACTACTTATCATATTTCCAAATACATGCTGGAAATATACGGTTTGTTTCCAAACCCTGCTGTGTTCTCTAGTTCAATGCCTGTTGGGACTATGTTACGATTGCTCTTCAGGAAAGGCGTATTTAATTATTAGTGGACGAGGGTCTAGCGCATACCCACTTGTCCACTACAAGGTGTAAAAAAGGAAACGAATTTGTGAAGCTAAAAGCACTGGTTTATGTCATGTCAGGATCCAATACTGAACTAAATCGTAGCACACACGCATTCTGATGGTATTCGTCAGGAAGCTAGTTAGTTTCAAATTGAACACAGACTTAATTTTAACTGTCGCATCTCCGTGGACTTTCCACCCAGCCTATTTCAAGAAGAAGTACTAGACTCCAGTTCCGCTCTCATTAGAGCAGCTCGTCAGTAGTGTATATTCTTGTATATCTTTGCCAAAGTTGGGATTAGAACTCTGATCACGCTTTCATGAGGCAACCCTGTTGGTCACTGCACCACTGACCTCGTATTAGGCACGACCGAATTAACATCTGTGAACGCCCAATCACTTTCGCTTGCGTATGATGATCAGGTTGCCCGACTGTCTCCAGAGAAGACAGTTAATCTGTTATCTCCAATCGATAATCTAGTGGTTAAGACTTTCTATACAGGTCGAAATCTTCGGTCCCATTTGGCCTGCTAGACAACATTTCAGATTGCAATACAGTTACTTTCTCTTATCGAGATGAACGGCAACACAATCATTGCTCATAACCAGAAACGGTTGATCGTTCCCATAGGATAATTCAATTGTGCCTGGTTTGAAGTCAACAACTCAATGTTCAACACGGACACTGCATGAAAGCTTGACAACATTTCTAAACCTGGCCGTTGCAACGATATGTCCTAAGTATGTGGCGATTAAATACGGTTTTAAATTTCTCAGTCGAATAGTTCATGAGCACAAGGTTAGGCAGTACGCTTCACAGTGGAACCATTAGCTTGTTAATGGCAGGAGGTCTGCTATTATATAAGGGATATGGATTTTATCTTATTCTCTTTATAGATGAGTGAAGTCCAGTGAGAACGAGATCAGCTTAATACTCATGATCCTTCTACTAGATTATCTCGGTGCATTTCTTTAAGAGCCATATCTTTGTAGACAGGGACAAAGCCAGTATTTTTCTTTCCTCGTACACTGTGAATGAGGTTCCCAGATACAAGTATCCATAGATTTATCCCAGAAGACTGGTAGCAACGTTTTTGTCATAGAGGCGCAATTTCTTGTCAAATCTAAACCACTTACTCCCAGGACCAATAAGCGTTTTCACATTCAGAGAACATAATCCTGTAATCACCCATGTGATTGTCAACACATTTGTGATGACGGTTTTTAAAGTGAATATGGGTTAACAGCATTGAATGGTAAATGGTTACCTATAGGCAGGTGACTAACAGTGGTTGAGTAATTCTGAAGTATACCCACTTCTTACAGACCCCGTATAACGGTTGCAATCGAGTGCTTTAAATTAACAGTAAGTAATGAACTAGCTCGAGTCCAGGGCCAGCTTCGATGTAGTAGAAACAAAAGAACAGCAGCTTTCGATACAGCTGTTTGATTAGGGACCATAAACAATTTTATAGACAAGAAGTGGTAAGTTATTAGACAATGCAAGACAGTGCAGTATCAGTCACACTGCGTTTTTCAGGTGTTTGAAACACGAAATGTTTCCCTGATTGACAGTTGTTGGAGTCAGAATAACGATTACATCCACGACTGATTCTAGTTGCACACATTCTGGTTGATGAGCCCGAGACCATAGCGTATTTTGGTCTGAAAACGGTTGTCCTGGAGCATGCGTTCCCACAGTAACTCATCATATTCTTGTCGCCCACATAAGGCAGCAAGCCGAGGACGAATATAACAAACAACCCGACCTGTGGGGAAGGCTTCTATTGATTAAACTCTGGCCTGTTGATAATGACATTGAACCTACGTTCGATTAGATCACCCTTGAGCCCTGAACCCACAAGGTCACAGTGGTTGACTTTTCACGGTAATTCAAAGTGCTTAATTCTAGGTAGACAACACCATAGATAACTGGCTTTCATCCATTTTAAATCGTATTCAGTCAGGTTCACCAGTTTGTCTGAATAATTTTTAACGGAGTAGGAAATAAAGTTAATGCACGCGTTATATCGTCACGATAATTACTCTGCGAGTTATCAAGTGTATACTGAAAATCTTGCGGTTATAATGTGAAAAACGTGAGTCGAATGTGGAATCGCAAATATAAATCAGATATGTAGTTACGCTATTCGGTAACTGGTCCTCATCGGTGTTACTACGGTAAGTCCAAATCAGCAACCGAGTCTTTTCGAACAGAGCAGAATAAAGTAAACCTCCTAGGACAACTGCATCAACATAAACAACCACCAGTGCTTATCAGTTCTGTAACCAATCGAGAATTCCTGTGTGGAATTCACTTGATGATGGTTCTCTCCTGGAGACGATGAGCGAATGATGATGTCGGGGGTCTGTGTGATGTTTAGTATGTGCACGCAGGAATGTCAATTTGTACCTGAGCCACATGTTTTCTCACCCACACCGAGACGTGTTTCCAGATCCGAAACGTCAATCGTTTTTCTGTCAGGCCAGTGTGATGGACCTGACAACTACAAGAATAATTAGGTTTTAGAACTCGACTGGTGGTACAGTTTACTACATATGCAGCAATGTGCATCCATGACAAGACTACTAATATTCGTTATTCCGACGCGCTGATGTCCTCTCCTTTGAACGGCAATTGTAGAAGGATTTTCAGCGTGATACCTGTCAAAGCTGCTCATGCAGTGAATACCCCTCGAATAAGAGAGCCCGATTCGTTGATTACAGTTCATTCTGGAATGTGTCCTGAGCGCAAACCTTTCTGATCCTGCTGGGCACCGTTTCGATGAGGCTTACTTTATAATGAACGAAGCCGTTTAAATATATGTATTGACTCTCACTGGAACACTGACGCTAAGTCATACGTTTTACTGAATGGCTAATCCTTCGGGTAATACAGACAACAAGAAGAGATTCATTAGATTCGTGTTCAGAATATAATGCAATGGTTTACTTTTTACTGTCAGTCGCTAGTAGTCCATCCTCTCAGAATCGTATAACTATGTCTGTTTTACTGACAGCGTCTTACGTTGCATTTCGTGAATAGGCTAAGAAAAAGTCAGCCAAGATAGGCTCGAAAGGTCTTCCTATAGCCACAGTTTTAGTCTGTCGATAACTTTTCTCTTGAAAGCGGAAAGTTACATTCGATGTAAATAAAGGGAACAGTTGTTTGAGTTCAGATGTTGCAATAGACGTTTCGAGCAGCCACACACTAACACAATCGTAAATGACTGAATGATCTCATATAGTGGTTTCAGAACAGCAAGTTGATATCTACGAGGGGCATGTGTTTCTGGTGAGGCTTGAAATTCTCCGATGTTTCGGCTAATTGAGAAATGTCCTTCAACAAATGCCACTGTCTATGAAGAATGCTCGTTAACTGACTGGTTCACCGGTCCCAGTGTCGTGACCAACTATTTTGTTTAGTCGTTCTCAGACAAAAGCGATCGCACTAGTACAGTTCCCTCAGGAAAACAGCGTCTCGTAAAACGGTGGTGTAAAAGAATCCCTAACCCTCAGGCCCCGCCCAACTGTTATAACCAACCATGTGAATCGAGCAGTGATAAGAAGCCCGTTGTGAACGATCTCTTCGTCCATTAGCATATCCACTTCGGATAGTTATGACAGCAACCACAATCTGTAAGACTTAGCGTGAAAGACTGATTTCACCAAGTAGACATCAGAGTAGTCAAAATAATTTCAAGGCTGCAGGTGAAAAGGAGAACACTGGTATTTGCAGTTTTCTCTTATCCTGTAGGTGTGGAACTGTGCTTTCCAATCAATCAGTTCACAATCCAGAGTTGAATAGCAGTTCTTGGCCGTTCACATTCGTTGCCGGCAACGTTGTACTCCTCTGACTTCACTTCTCACTTGCCGTGCTCCTCCTGAATGCGTAGCCTACATAATTGTGAATAAAACTCTGCCCTGTACATACGTAGGCTTTAGAGGTTCGCCTTAGCCCAGCTGTTCTAATGAACTCAGTCGAATCCTGTAGAATAGCTTACTCGTTTTTACACCTAGTCCAGCTGGATGGGGAAATTGTCGGAGTGGATTTAATTTCCGTTTGCCAAATGATCTCACCTTATTGAAAAGCTCTAAACATAGAAAATCAACGGGAATCAACAACACATGCAGAATCCTATATCAAAATAGTCGGACAACCTGCGAGTTACCAATAAGTATTTGTGAATAAGTGTTTATTCGTCATGCGTTAATCACGCCCAGATTACGTGATCATTAGAGTACTGGTCAGTTCTTTCACCTCTTCATCACAACGGAATGAAATGAATTTCCTGCCAAGAGGATAGCATACACTAACGGTAATATGTGGCCAGCAAGTTTATATCAAAACGCATCACAGTAAGTCAGCATAATAAGTTGTACAAACGAGAAAATTACGTTCCGCTGTGATTGGTATCCAGTCGATAACACACTATACTGTATGCACCGCAATCTTTTTTCATAAAGACAGCATCCCTACAACAGCCATTTTTAAGAAGCAATGCGAATTCTGTAGAAAACGCAGTGATGAAAGCTAGCTTACTTGATCCTCTACAGAGACCGTATTTTTGATGTCTAAACCATTCACACTGACGGTCAGTGTAATTATTTTCGTCTCTCTCACTAAAATGTTTAATGTGTGTTTATGTTACCGTAAATTTCGTAAAGCCTACTGGTCTTAGTCCCGGTTTGAATTCTTGTGGAACCACCTATAACCAGAAGGGATAACTGTCAAGGTTTCGTACGGACTGACAATCCAGCTAAATTGGACAATTTATCAAGCTTATCTTCAGTTCACAATTAGCCTGACTCGAGCTTTGGTTTGATAGAGGTTACGGCAAACGACGATCCGTCATCGTCATTCCCTACTTGACCTAGTCAGGAAGAGAACTGAAGATGCTTGTGACCTTATCCATCTTTCAGTAATCGACGTTCACTAGGGATTTCCTCTGCGTCAGTTCGAAATAAGTGTTCGTCAGACTTCATGATTGATACAGAGGTTGGTTCCGTCTGGGTTTCAGTGCTTCCAGGGATTTTGCGAACGAGTCTGGGTTATTACTACTGCGTCAAAACTAGCTCTGGAGTTGAGCTAAGTTAATTGCTTCATTTCTATATTTCTGGAATCATCACACTTGACGTCGCGGACTCCTGTAAATTCTTATGGCGGATTCTTGACCACCGGAAATTCTGAGTATTCATTATTCGTCGAGAAGAATCGAGGACTAATTAGAACGCTTTGAACGCTTTGATGTCTCACGAGCAAAGAGCTCAAGGCGGAAGAGAAAATTGCGCACTTCCTCATCGTAATTGGTAAAGATGCGTACAGCTTGGTGAAAAACCTGTCATTTCCTGATTCTCCAACTGTTCCTTCCTACGTATCCTTGAAGAAGCTACTGCTTTCCCATGTCCAACCTGTAAATTTTGAAACAGATGAACGAGTTAAGTTTCATACGCTCGTGAGAAAAGAAAACCAATATATTAAAGAGTTCATTCTCGAAATTCAAACTCAAGTAGCTTGGTTTAATTTCGCAGACCAGTTACAGAATCAACTTCGTGACTGTTGATCGCTGGAATAAATTTGCGTGATCTGCAGCAGAACCTTTTAATGCTTCCGAATCCCACATTCCAGTCAGCGTGGACATTATGCGAACAGTAAGAGGATGTCAAAGCTGCTGTGAATCAAGAACCGATGGTTTTATACAACAGCGACGTAAACCGATCAGAAGATCAGCAAAGGCGGCCGTCTGAAAAGGTAAATACTCGAAATGCAATTGATAATGATCAACTTGCAAATAAGTCAGATGCAACCCGACGGTGGGATAACTGTAAGTAATGTGTTCATAAACATTCTCGACTCACGTGTGCATTCCGTAATTCCAAATACTATAAATGTGGTAGGATAGATCGCATTCGAGCAGTTTGTCGTTGTTCGAGGAGGTGTTTTGTCCAGACTTCTTTAGATGAGCAAGGACTTACATCTGATTTTCAATTCATTGCGCCTACTGTAATTGCTAGTAAGTCTCTTGATTCTATTCACCATATAACAAAATCGTTTACTGTTAACGATGGTCCCCAACATTCCTTCATTGTTGACACTGATAGTATTGAATCTTTCATTTCTGTCGCTTGCGTGAAGCAGCTGGAGCCTTCTGCTATCTTGAAACCTGTCTGTTAGGGGTAATACTGGACATGCTTCACTTATTCTTGGCGAATGTGAACTTTCACTCACAGATGTGCAGTCCGCCACTTGTACATGGTCATTTTTTGCTATTAATTCTGGTCGGTCTATTATCGGTCTTAAGTATATGAAGATTTTGAAGCTCCCTCTTGCATTGTCTGTTGAAACTTCTGAGATTGAAAACTCCATTTCTGAGACTGTCTCAGATTTGAATTCATTTACTCAATGAGTATCTGCAATGGAGTCGGCACTGACGAGAATTCCTGGTCGTGTGAAGAAGAAGCAACTTCATAATGACTACCTGGACTTTTATTTGAACCGCGGTTGGTGTAGTGATTGTATTTCATAGTTAAACCTTGTGTTATTGTTGTTTTCCTGCATAAATAATTACAGTGTACAAATACGGATTACACTACAGTTTCGTTGGCTAACGTGCTACGTTATTACTACTGCGTCGAAACTAGCTTCGGGGTCAACTGCCTTATTTATGTATTTCTAGAATCATCACAGGGTCATTTCAAGCAAAATCAGGCAGGAGGAACGGAAATTTTAGAGGAACATTGTAGTGGTTTGGCTTTTGAGAAACAGAAAGTGGGATGTGCATAAAAGCAGCTGCTTTAAGACCAGGCAAGCACAAACACTGAGCAACTGCACTGCTCATCCAGATACATTGCAATAGTATTCAATTGGTCTCCTGATAACTGTACATATCATCCCTTCCATGTTCGCCATGTGCAAGTGTATTGAAATAATGAATTTGAAAGGCGAGAAATATCATGTTTGATGATGATGGATAGAGCGCATATGACGAGTGAATTATCTGGTAACGGTAGCTCAATTGCTTGATGTAATCCACCTAGAAATACAATGAAACGCCGTGGACGATTAAATAGATCAGTTGTGCTTCGAAAACTATGATTTCTTCTCGTAGAAAAAGTTTAGTGAGAGATTATTTGCTTAAGAAAAACGTAATTTCATTACTACTGTTGTGAGCCAAGAACCCGGATGCTACGATTGTTGTTTATTCAACAAAGCAACACATGGGTTATACGTTTAAACAAAACCACAAAACAAAACCACTCATTTGCACGCGGTATTCGGCCCCAGATCGTCTCGGTTGCCGCAAACGCCAATGCTCACTTCCTTTAAATAGCTAGGACCATTTGGGGCGATGTTGCACTCCGATGTTTCTGCCCACATTTTTCCTGCAGCTACTTTGGTATCAAAATATGTGCTCTGGTCCTACTGTTGAATATCGGTGGTGTGAGTAGTACCGTACGATCGCTCATCCTCACTACACTCCTCCTCCCGCAAACATTGTTCCACCTGCAGCAAAAGCCGTTCAAGTTCTCTTTGCTCTCTCGACGATCTGCGCATTGGCCTCGGGGACCTCGACGACCCTGATGTGCATTCTCCTCTGCTCGGGGTGTCATAACATTTACCAAGCTGGCTTCCGTGCATTCGATATTCATTCTTCTCATTCTTAAGCATATACACTGAAACACAGCGGTCCACTGCCACATAAGGTCTCCTCCACTTCGTCAGGAACTCCCTGGATCCGGGTCCTGTTGCACCTGGGTTCCGCCGGTCCCTATATTTAACCTTCAAACCAAGTTCAAACGCGCCACTTCGACCCGATAATCTTGCAGTTGACTGCTCTGCGTTCGCCGAGTTTTGGTTGGCCAATCTTCGAGCTGCTGCTAATTCACGCATGCTCATCCGTCGATCTCCCCCATAAGCCAATCTCTTGACCGACTGCCAGGCGTGGCGCGCGTCTGTATATTAGCTTAAACGGTGATTTCTTCATTGTCCCTTGTGGCGGTCGTACCATACTACTCACACTACCAGTAGACCGGTACATACTGCACGAGTACACAAGAGTTCGCTAGTCCGCATATCTATACATTTAGCTTCATTTAGCCGCTGAAACACTTACGCACCTATGACGTCACATCATTTGGTGATGGAACGTTTGCAACCTAAATGCCAAGCTCGGCGAACATACCAATGGCAAAACCATCAACCCGAGCTACGAGAAACATCACCACTGTTCACAACTATCAGAAACCTGAAAGATCATTAAGGAATTTTAAAAACCAACAAAATGAATAAAGCTACGATAAACGAAGACATCAAAATTACGGCCGCACATCAACTTATGAATGAGATGAGGTTGCTTTCAGTCAAAAGATATGTAGACATTTTGTTGAATTTTACCATCTGTGGTATGGTTTGCTTGCGTACTCAAGAATGATTACCAATAAGTGTAAACACTAGGGCTAAGTAACAGAAATGAAGCAGTGAATATGAAACACGTCACCATACACCAAATGTCAAATTGTAATAAACAATACCACAACTAATCACATGTGTTCAGAACACTGAGTTTCTTTGAGCCGGTTCACCAGTAACCACAGAAGACATCACAGGGTGTTAACATTTTGTTTACTTTCTTCAGTCACGAACGCAAAACACTAGAATACATAGAACATGCGGGTAGCAGCAACAATAGAAATGGGTAATGATTGGGTTTACGTGAAACAAAGACTGTCCAGGTTCAGGACAAACAAACTGCGTGAGTCAACAATTCATGCACACATATTGCCATTCAGCGAACGTTGATTGGCATTACTTAGGGGGAAGCAGGCAATTTAGGATTCCGACTGCGTAGTAATACTGGAAACGAATTGGCGTGGTCAACAACCTGACTCGCTTCGACAATGTGATTTGCATTGGATTTCGGTTTAGTCGCTGTGTTGCCATTGCCTGTTGCGTCATTGCGTGCACCAGCCACTTAGGTATGTGCTCAGCCATCCATTGTCATAGGCGAATATAGTTAAACTAGGGTCAGAGGTTGTGGTTCCTGTCATACTGTCTATCCTCTATAGGATGATCTTCTTTCACCCTACCTCCATCTACCTGAACGTAGCTAGTCTACTGCTACCTCCTTTCAATATATTAATGTAATGAGGAGGAGCGATTGTAATATACTACTCACACACGACATCCGTTCAGTAGTGGGGTCGAAGCGTATAACTGACGTCGAAGTAGCCGCACGAGAAATATGAGAAGAAACATCGGAGTGCAGTATCGCATGAAATGGTTTTTGGTACGTAAGGGAACGTCAAGGAACTGAGTACTGACGGCTATGACAACCGTGACGGTCTGGACTCAGTACCGAGCGTAGATGAGTGTTTTTCGTTGTCTTGTTGAAACGCCTAACCCATAGGTTGCTTTCCTCAATAAATAACCCTTGTGCCATCCGCGTTCTTGGCTCATACAATAAAACATTTAAATTACTAATTCATTGGAGCTCCCGGGTTTGAATGCCCGTTCACTATCCACCTATCGTGATATTTCCTATGTTGTAACCGTACATTCTGCACAAAAATGAGTAATTCAGGTTACATGTGCACGACAGTTCTTTAAGAAAAACGTAGGAGCGCTAGTAGTTTTTAGATTACCAATATCTCTGGTTCGTGTTTCGAACAGTTTTGAAACACGCATGCAGAACTGGAGTGACCAGTTGTAGCCTTAGCTGAACTGCTAGTGGTCAGTTCATCTCGAACTAGATAGTCATAGAAGTTAGTTTCTCTGGTTTATCCAGAAACACACTTCCATTTTAACCCACCTATTATCCAAGTCTGCATGAGATCTGGTAAGTCAGATTTGATGGATGACTTGTAGTGGGTGCCACCTATATTTGAATTCAACTTTCGCATTCAGAACCATAATATCTTAATGGATTGAGAATAACATAACGTTATGAGCAAGTTGTAATACTCTACGTTTCAACCACCACGGCTGGCCTTCCTCAGGAGTGTTGTGAACGGAATCACACTAACAAAGCTTTGTTAGTGTGATTCCGAGGTTCGTTTCTGTTACTCAACAGTACTGTTTATATCAATACAACCACGTTTCAAACGACGTGATTCTATCACGATATTCGTTGGCGTTATTTATACTGTAGCGAAAAGATGCCAATAAAGCGCGATCGTTATCGTCTAACTCGTTGCTTGCCATGCAACGCGTGCACTCGCGTTTATCAATCAGAATTCCGGTCCACAACAGCCCCGGTCTCAGCTCACACGTCGTGCGCATTTCTGTCCGATTTGTGTGTGACCGACGCCTTCTGTCGGGGAGTTTTCCGCCTGTCATTCCTCGTCCATTAGCCCGATCTCGCTGAGCGATGACCCATCCGGTCGCCCCTGTTATCCGCTTTTGGACGTACCTTCCCGCGCGCATTCCACCGAGTATTTTAATGCTAACACCTCCGGTTTGGTAATCCACCACACTACGTGCATGGTTCAACGTTTTTTGAAAAGACGAAAAGTACGACTAAGTGTGTTATGTTCAGTTTAAACATCAAAACCCTTGGCTATTTGTCTGAATTATTTCCATCTGTTCACGATACAAAGGATATCAGTAGCCGGCTGAACAATGCTGTGTAGACGTTCAGTATATAGATGTATACCTTACCGTAGTTCCCAATCGGTTGTTGTCTTACCTAAGCGCTATCCCTCTCTTGTCATGATGATCAAAGACAAAGCTTGTCGTAGCAACCACTGGTGGCCAACAAAACCAAGAGAAATAGGATCACAACCACCATTTCCCTTTAGATCACTGACAATAAGGGCATGCAATAATATGGAGAACCATCCCGAACGGTTTTGATCAACGAAAGCAAAAGCTTGGTTATGTCCGCACTACGCATTGAAGTGAGAACTGAAGGGATGCAGGAGGAACCTCGTGTATCCCGACTGAGCCAGCATGAAAATGTAACAGTGAATAGTGCTTACAGCGAACGGATCGATGAACCAATAACAAGCCGATGAAAAAAGACCAAACCATGTCTGGGCACGCCAGCCAGTGTGCACGTGACATTTGCAACCGGCACCTGTGAAACGGGACGGTTTACGTGAGTGAGCGATTGTGCGTGTGTGTGTGTACATGCACAAGCAGGTACGTAACAGATCGGCCGTACAGGCTTAGTCCGGGGTCTTTAGTGGCAGGCGGGAAAATACAGACACAATAGCACTGTGTAAGACTGGGATGTGAAATGGAGTTGTTCGATAATCTACTCATGAGTCTCGCACAGTCTCCACAGTGTTGAGAGAGGTATCCCAAGCACCAATGTCCCAGAGACTGAAATTTACGCAAATTTAACATCACTTGCAAATGATTGCAGCTTTCGCGTTCATGTACATTCTCCAGTCAGCTCTTTTTTGAAAGAAATACTGGACTTGACGGTCACTCTTTTTAGGACCTCCCTGGATTGTTCGCTTTTATCAGGACTGGATTTTTAACTTCATTTCACGTTCTCATGGGGGCAATCGTGTTAACCGCTAAGTCAATTACCTCAAACAGCAACTGAAAAAGTTACATTTCGGACTATGATTAGGTAGACATGTATTATACTGTCATATTACTTATCATGAGTTAACATTGTGTGCACTTTAAACCGTTAACATAGTTACAGAGGAACATCAGCACGGTAGGAGATAAGTAGACCTGGCTTCGTTAATGGATACTTAGTACTACTTCCACATTCGTCATATAGCCTTATAATACCTGAGTAGCCTTATAGCTTGCGATCGTGTTGAGGTGGTTTGATGTTTTAGTGATAACGTCTCTTTTGGATGCCAACCAGAACAATGAGTGCAACAGTGACATCACTCGTGTTACGGTATTGCATGTGCATGCACAGACATACGGTCGGCGGCATCCGAAACGGATTAGCCTGTCACGGTGACCGAAGGCAAAGAACGCCTGCGCTTTAAACCATCACCCCAAGTGGCTTCCGATGTACCACTTGCGGTTCCACTCTCACACCACGTATCCAACATACACCCAAAGTAATAAGACCAGTAAGTGTGTGAGTGAGGCCTTCGTGTCCAGCCGGCCAATGCTGGTTAGCCAATTGAATGGCTAGCACGAAAAGGAAACCCTTATCTCTCGGAAAATAAACAGAGATACTGTAATGACAAGATCTAAATTGAAAAGAAAGATATGTAAAATGTAATACAAGAAGCATTTCAGTATGCGAATGCACGTTATCGTATTCCGGAGAGGATAAGGGCGAAGAAGAAAATTCCGACTAGACTAGGAAAAGAACAGGCAGCCCATTCATCATACGATACACCAACAAAGTTCAAGAAAAGATTGAGTAAAAGACCGCAGACATCTAAGTTTCTGAAAACAGGAGCGGATTAGTCACCCATGGTCTTGGTCGACTCAATCAATAACAAAAATAGAACAGATATACCGATTGACCTACCTGAGCCTAACGTACTCGTCCTCTCTTCGCCGACGGGGCACAGTTAGTACGCTGTTGGCCTACTAATCCCAAACTGCCAGCGAATTCGCGGGCGCACAGGTCGCAATGCCATATAGTCATATCATCACAACCCACGGAAGGGATGGTTCCTTTGCGTACCGCGCGCTTTCGTTCTCGGCAGCGCAAACATACACACACACACAATCGCCCCGTTTCACAGCTGCTGGTTGCAAATGTCACCTGCACACTCTGGCTAGCGTGCCCAGACATGCTTTGCCCTTTTCTCATCGGCTTGTTATTGGTTCATCGATCCGTTCGCTGTAAACTCTATTCAGTGTTACATTTTCATGCTGGCTCAGTCAAGGATACACAAGGTTCCTCTTGCTTCCCTTCAGTTCTCACTTCAGTGCGTAGTGTAGAAACGACAGCGTCTCGAATGAGTTCTTGGTTGGGGGGACGTATAGTTTTCAACGCTGTACGATATGAGATATAACTGGTGATACAATGCGGAACTGTAAATATTCATTAGGATATTCGCTGATACAACTACACTGCTTGAGGCAGATTCATAATATACCTTCGTCAGCACAATCGCAAATGAGCTCAAACATCTGCGATGGAGCCCGATGTGATCAGGTGCAACTGTGCCAATTGGAGTGTTGGCCATGTAAGTGGCGAGATTGAATGCGTTCATACAGGTCAGTCACCCAATTTTCGAACTTTCCTTCTGCTAACTGTCATATGTCGCGTTGGTTGATCAATCCCGTCGTGTCCTGATTGGATATTACTTATGACTGCCAAGCCTAAGTATGCTACTATTCCTCACTTCCCAGCAAATCTTGGCCGTATAGACAAGAAAGCGTTCCGAACGCTGTGCGGGGTTTATATAAGGCCGTTCTTAGACTATGCTAATCAGGTCGTTTATACCGGCCTGAAGAAAGGCATCTTAGCCATTGAGCGTGTCCAGCGCGTGGTTACCAAACTAGTCACGGGTCTTAGTAGTGTCGCCTACGAGCCTCGACTTGAAATTCTTGATCTATACCCATTTGAATTTCGACGGCTCTGCGATAATTTAATTTTCACACACTTTCTCTTTAGAGTAGGCCTTGTTGATCAGTTCATGAAGCTTTTCAAGCTTCGTCCTCCAAACTTTCTCAGGCAGCAGTTCTTTTCTTACAGGGTTGTTAACTTCTGGAACAGTCTTCCTGCTGAGGTGGTCAGTAGCGCTTCTAGCGACCGCCTCAAATCATTACTTGACTCGTATTTTCTAAAAAACCTTTTATGCAAGTAATTTTAGTTTGTTTTGTGATATTTACTGTAATACCCAGGAGCGGTGTTACACCCTGTTTTCCATGAATGCCTTTCAGATCAACAGACGCCCGCTTGACATTGAACAAGAAAAACCGACTGGATCCGGGACCCTTGGGCCTCTGCCTCGAACCCGTGTATCAATCGCTGAATCGCTGAATCATATGTCTATTATGCAAGGTGTTGTTCGCACATGTCTTTTCCACGACTGAGGTAACGTAGTGAACTAATCATGCTTTCCATATAACCATATACGATAGCCTGGTCTTGTTGTTTGACAAAGAGGAATAAAAAGACTTCATTCATTAATCTACCTTCAGAGTTATGACAACCATATTCAAACAGACTATCTCCTATCGTTTGGATTAGATAACGAACAAATCTTCTTAGTTTAATTGAAGCCACTTTTGTGTGGAGTTCCACACTGTAGGTCACTGAGGTTCACCTGATCAAACTCTTACATTATGCAACTATGAGAGAGAGAACACGGTCACATTGACTGCTTTAATCGTAAATAGTCGGCTACTAGCGCCAGTGCCCTCGATGCTTCCAGTTCTTCGTACGACATCCGGCTGAACGCGCGTACAACGTCACTTTTTCTCCAAGTTACCTGTGGTGACCCTAGCTTCCGGGACAGTGGTTTATAGACCACAACACGCCATAGTTTCGAGTCCAGCAATCACAACGACACTACTACAACCAGCCATAACTGTCCTAACTACCCTGATGCTGTTGGTCCACCAACTGAGAGCCAGGAAAGCCCTTCGTATCATCTAACCGGTTGCTTTATATGTTACTGTATACAAAAGTACTTGTGGTTCACAATAAAATGGTAACTGTTTCCCGGTCTTCCACTGGTACAACGTTGAAGCTAACACTGAGTTCGAGGTAGTTCACTACGTGCTATTAGTCCTACGAGTTCGTTCATTACACTATCACAGAAACTTAGCAAGAGCGTAAGCGATTTCATAAACAGCGCACATCCGTCGCAAATGACTGTCATTGTAATGGTTTCCCTCTGAAGAGATGTAGAGAAACAGAGTCATTCGAGTGTCTGAATGCTGTTATGTCAAATAAAATCATTCTAGGAAAGTTGCTGTTTTGGAATGATGCCACGCCAAGGTCTGCTCGATTACCTGCCGAAAAAAACACATCTTACCTACAATCCCCAAGCCTTTACCGTACGCCCACCGATAGAAACTTTTCAGATGCACAAAATTCTGCTGGTCAGCACAGCTTCCTTCTGCTATCGTGGTGGTGCTCAACATACCTGCGCATCAGAGTCCCGATACTGGGAGGAAATATGCTACGATTATAGTAAACTGAACACTGCTCGTGTATCCAGGTCTGTCACCATCAAAAGTTCACACAACCATAAGAACTTCTGAGCTGTTCAAGGAAAGTGAACCCTAGTTGCAATCGCCGTAGATAAATACCGGTTGCATACGCTGGGGTAAACTGTAAAGTTGGTGTTAGACACAGCAGCCTCTATGTTCATCTTCGATCTTTGTGTTATTAAAGACCTACGCAGTTAGCGCTATGTATCTCCACTATCTTTGGTAGGTCTACGGTCCGAGTACAACGTCGATGAGGGATACATTCACTGCAAATGTACATGGTACGGTCCGACCCATTAACTCTGTTGGAAAGAGGTGGTGTACCACTTTCCTCGATGCAGTCGATATTGTGAGGTGGAGACGGAAGTAAATGGACTGGAACCAAAGCCGTCTAAGGTCGAGATCATACAACGGGGTTAAAATCTCGTTTAAAGTAAGGAATGTAGCACTTGCTAAAAGGTTAAAGAATGTTAAATGTTATTGCTGTCTTTTTTGGTTTATCCGGACATATTCCGAATGGACGGTACTGACAATCTGTTGGTATACAGACATGTATTCTCCTGTACTCCATGCATCTGCGCAGCCGGTGGTTGGAGTGATCAACTGTGACTCATAGGTCAACAATTCGCGGTGTTGCCCTTAAAGTTTTTCTACGACCGAGACCAATTAAGCACACGAGTTCTGTTTAGATGTATTCTTCACCCGAGTCCTATTACCAACAAACTTTTGTGTTACGCTTGTTCTTGTCAAGTGTCACTGTTATCGTTCTTATGGAGCCCATTGTATTATGCTGCTCAAAATTTCAAAGGCTTGCGACTTGGTGAGAGGTCTGTCTGTTTTTAGTGAAACTGAACAAAACGGACCATAACGGCCTACTAAGAAATAATGTCATAATTTGCTTACCATGTCAGTTTGTAGAGCAGTTAGATGCTTTCAAGTTGAACATCACCCACAATTGATCGCAGCTGTCGCATTACCATAGACTTTCCAGTCGGCCCCTTTCGAACAGCAGAAGCACTGGACTCGAGTTTCGCTCTCATTAGAGCTCGTCAGTAGTGCATATCATCGCCACTGCCCGGACTTGAACCACGGACATGCTGTTCATGAGGCAACCGTGTTTACCACTGCGCCATTGACCTCACGTTAGGCACGACCGAATTATCATATATGTGTCTATGGGAATGCGACAGCTGCGATCAATTGTGGATGATGTTCAACTTGAAATTAACCAAATCCCCGACTGCTCATCAGCAATCTAAAATACCGCCTAGCAGGTTTAATGAGATCGGAGATTTCGACCTGTCTGGGAAGTCCTAATCGCGGGGTTATCGATTGGAGTTAACAGACAGTAACTCTGTCTCCATTTCGAGACGATCGGGCAACCTGATCATTACTCACAAGCGAAAGTGGTTTAGCGTTCACATACGATAATTCGGTCGTGCCTAACGTGAGGTCAATGGCGCAGTGGTAAACACGGTTGCCTTATGAACAGCATGTCCGTGGTTCAAGTCCGGGCAGTGGCGATGATATGCACTACTGACGAGCTCTAATGAGAGCAAAACTCGAGTCTAGTGCTTCTGCTTTTCGAAAGGGGCCGACTGGAAAGTCTATGGTAATGCGACAGCTGCGATCAATTGTGGGTGATGTTCAACTTGAAATTAACCAAATCCCCGACTACTCATCAGTTAGATGCTTGTTGTATACGCATCAAGGCCGCCTGTGTGCCCAACACTCGTGCTGAGACTCAGGCTACGTTCTGATTGGTCGCGCCTCCAACGACGAACGGCTCATTCGTCCACGCACATAAGAATGACGCTACCGCTTGTAAATGGGACAATACAGTATATACTTCTATTGATTCACGTGTTCTCTCTACCGTTGTTATAGCCTGTATGTCTTAATGTTGATAGCACCCGAATAGGAATACAACAATGCTAATTCCGAAATAATGCATGCAGATTTAATACCTCTATCTTCCAGGTAAGTGAGGACGATAAAGGCGAACGGTTCCTTCACTATACACTGAGTTAACTTAACGGACAGGAATTATATTTCTTCTTAGTCTTCAGGTCACTTGAAGCTTCTGCTTGTAAACATTTGAAACTGATCAAGAATTAATCAGATTTCCTAGAGGCAAGGTGGTGAACCATTTTTTTTCCTACTTGTCAGAAAACTCCACCTCTAACCAAATAAAAAAAGCATAATGAACAGTCAGCTTATCTTACTGTAATTAAGCATAAAGAAAACTGGGCATGAGCCTTTAACAAGTGAACTAGGCATATATAAGTAGGTTTTGCAACCATCGGTTATTTCAGGAAAGAAGGACTGATTACATCATTGTTAACAAACACACTGTGATCCATTGGACCCAACTTGAACGTAAGATGTTTTTGGGGGAATGTGTGTAGATTTTCCTAGTGTCAATATACTGTTTTGCATTATGAATTATTTCATCGGTCTCCCATGGATCTCTCAATCCCTGCGCATATTTTGAAAAACTGTATTGACGTTACATGCCGAAATATCTGAATGCACCACTCTAGCACTCACAGTGATCACACAGCTACCTCCTGTTAACCACCTAACAATCTCGAGAACGTGATAAACTACCTTTCTTAGGAGCATTTAGTGTAGTTCATCGTAACTTTGTTCTACCTAAGCATTCGGAATGAACTGTTCATCTTCCTCTTAGTGATGAAGGCTATGCACCAATAAACAAGTGATATTCTATCGAATTGTTTTTGGTTTAGGTTTTCGCGTGTAAAGTCAACGGAATCACGAAAACAATTATACAGATGCGGCAAGATCAGTTGATATACTGATGCTGGCTTCATTTATCAACTTCTTTACGGCAAAAGAATGCTTCACATCTACAAGTATGAATCCATATAAAGAACGGGTTTTAATCATTTGTGCTGAGTAAACCAACCCAACTTAGTTTCATGTGTAGGCGTGTTGGCGACAAGTTAATTTACTTGTTCATCTACCGGCATCCTGGTTTTATCGTTCATTATCACCGAGAAAGCTATCACTGAATACAAACACAAATGTCCCTTAAAAAGGACCAAGCTAGTCAAAACAGATTATTTGTTTTGTTTGACCAGTACACTTATCCACTGTTGTTGTATGTTCAAGTAGTACTTACACTCTGACTTACGGATGTGAACTGGACACAATATACCTGACGTTAATATATGACATCGAAGAACAACCGTCTGGATTGCATCTTAGTTCGGTGCACTTACAAACAAGCCACTGCCCATTACATGAAATTATATAAATCTTAGTCTCGTTACACTATCATGATACCACATGAGGTTACTGTGCATTGTTGACTAACAACACCGTAAAACGTCTAGGTCTGTATTTACACTTAGCCTTTGCCCCCACAAGAATTATCGACTGAGTTGGTTATAACCATACAATGATCGTTCGTTCTTCAAGGTCACACTGTGTGTATTAACGAAGTTACGGCCTATGCACAAATCACACGGTTTTAAACATACATAGGTGTATACATACTGTAAGCTTTGAAATTCACATATGCAGACCATCAGATCGGATATTAGCTTCCGGTTTGAAAAGTTGTTTACATTCAGTTAGCATAATTGTGCTGTAACAAAGGGAACATTTTAATTCACTTCACGTTTCGGGGACCGTCTTTATTGAATTGCAGTTATACCTATAAAACGGTAACTGTGGAAACTGATACAGACTTACATTCGATCTGCGTTGTAACTAATAAGTGTCGTTCAATAAGAGAGACCTTGAAAGGGTCATGAAGGCTCGAACAATAATCCTGAGGTTGCAGCACTGTTCAGTATCCTGTTTTATCAGCTGCACCTTTTGTAGACTCGACTGGTATTACTGCGAATCTGGTTGATGTTTAAGATGGAGTAACCCCCCAAATCAACTAACAGCTACAGAGTGAAGTAGTCTTTTACCCTTTGTGGAGAAAACTGCTGAATGATTGGCTACACCATTAGTGGATCATTCTCAAAGATGGGGGCGGATTGTCGGAGAATTGCATTGCTCTATATCACTCCTTAAGTAATAAGCGACAGCCTGGTGTTCTGTTGTTCTCAGATTATTGAAAAAATTTGTTCTTATAAGCATCTTCTTATCTCCAAATAGTCGACCGTTTCTAGTTCTTTCGGAGCCATTGTGGTGGACAACCGCTGTCAATTCTTGTTTGAGTGAATTCAATCTTTTCACTGATAGACAAGTGTGGTTTAAACTGTTCGATACTACTGTCTTGAGTAAAGTGACGTCTATGAGACACTGGATCGTAGCATGATAATAAAATTAGTGTAAGAGGGAAATTCGAATTGTCCATAACCTAACTGATTTAAACGGTAACTATCACAATCTCTAATATGCTTCCATAAATGGACGCAAATCATTCCGTGGATTTCCTGACAGGGTGGTTCTTTCCCATTCCTGTCACTTACTAAACTACTGCATCGGAAAAAAATCAGAACACCGGTTGACTGAACTGCGTTCAGTAAGCTCAGTTTATCAAAGAAACAATGCGCCTTTTATTTGGAAACAGTAAAATTGACATTAGCGGTTGATATTTGATGGTGACCATGCCACGTTTTCACTCGTCAGTTCGTTATTGTTTTCCGCGGCCTTTATACGAACAATTCGGTTGTTTATAGTTCGACTACATGTTTAACCACATAGGTTTTTTTTTAATGGATTTGATACTGCCTACACTTAATCGCAGCCTTCGCATTCAGATAAGCCTATCGACTAGATCACTTCCTTTCGAGATGGATCAGCCGATAGGCTTATCGGAACGCGTAGGTTACGATCAAGTGTGGGTTGTGTTCAACAGGGAATAATCTAAATCCTTGAAGTTCTAATAAGTTGTGTTTCTAATCACCAGCTCTTTACAAACAAACTCAGCCTGGCAGCCGACAGCTGTTCCGATTGACCGGCGTTGAACGGCCTTAGTTCAGCTTAGAAAATAGCTTACGCATGGTATTTGAACGGCCACATATTCTACGACGAAGAGACTGTTTTCATTCACATTGCATATTATCTTTTCCATTATCCGCTCTTATACACGCGCGTAAATAACTGTAGTTGTGTTTGTAATTGTAACTTTGGCTGCAAACATTAAGATTCGGTTCTATAAGTTTTGCTAACAAACGTAGCAGATTGAACTTAAAGAAGTTAGGCAACATAAGCTCAACAAAATGCTCAAACACAGTTATAACCTTAGCGTTTCATCTGTGCCCACTTCAACGATAAGAACAGAGGCATGTTGATAACCAGACATATTCGATACCTCATCTTCAGGCCGTTAAAGATGCGTGAATGGGCGATCAGTCGAAGTTTTTACTGGGAATTTACGTTAATGGAAAATTAACTGGTCATGGTGTAAATGGATTATCACCTGAAACTAAACGATGTAAGCTAACAATTGGTCTAGCCGATCTAAGGCTAGGATAGGTGCAACTATTTAGCAAACCGTTTTTGATAACAATAAAGGACTGAGTGATCTTGTTGTAAACCCTCGAAAGGATACTCTGGTTTGTCCTCAATAGAGTGGTGCGCTTGACAGAAATTGAACTCTCCTTCTTGTAATAATTAACACGGAAAGTCGTGGTCCCGAAAATACCGCGATTGTCCCCGTGATTTGCTCACAAGACAAGCCAAAAGACGTGTGCAGAAAACAACCTTGTTCCGCCCCAGAAACGTGAGCGACAAGGCGAAAAACACAAGGTATTTATATGGGGCGTTGTGACCAAAAAGCCTTCTCGAATCACAAAATAGAACGAGAGTTACTGAAAAAACGCAGTTAGGTTCACTAGGCCACCAATGAGCATATCGGAGTAAACGTCGGACGGATGAAAAAGTAGCCAAGGTTACCTCTCGACCATTTTGGACAGTTCCGTTCATTCTGATTGGATTAATCGTTTTTCTCGAGGACGGAGGCGGTTTTAAATGAAAAAAATGGACTCCCTAACAGATCTGATTCGGATAGCCTCGGTAGTATGGAATACATTCATTCCAATGGTAGACCACTGGATCGGTTTTCATCTGATGCCCACTTTCAACCAGATAAGTAAGGATAGCATTGTTAACCGACTGTGTTTTACTGTGATCTAAAATAAAGTGGGTGATACTCTCGGATTCTGTTCTTTAGCTGTTTTGATGCTCGATACGCGTAACTTGCTTCAGGAAAGAGGTGAAACAATGGGTGTACACAGATGAGAAATGAAATGACTGCATTTTGTTACTATAAAACCTTAGATCTGTGGATATGCTAACTAGGATCCGGAGTTCGCTGAAAACTTGGTTAAGTTTAGTTGTTAGTCATTCTGCCTGCATCACTCAATGTTACATCACAGAGAGTAGTTTGTTCAGGAGTTGAGTTTACTGTGACCTGCTCGATTGACAGTAACCTGGTTTTGTTGTGCAAGCTTTCTCTAAGGTTGTGAAGTATTTGAAAAGCTGAAGACTACCGGATATACATGGTCCTTTTAGCAGAAACTCCTTAGGGGAATTAACGTACGTGGACAAGTGAGAGGCATGGGTGATTCAGTAATAGCCAATTTGACAGCCTGGCTACTGTCCACTCCAAGTGGTGTGGGGATCTCATGTGTGGTTTCAGTTAGATTTAAATTGAGATCCATAGCACACAGGTTTTATGTAGTAAAGTTAGAACTGAATTGCAACCTGAGCATGATCGTACAATACTAATTTCTTTATTAGAATGAAATCTTACACCTGGTACCAAAACGGATAGACTCAGTAACTTATTTGAATGTAAATCAGGTGACTGATTGTAAACGACGTTCAATTATCAATCTAACTTTTTTCTTGTGAGTTTAAATAAGAACTTCAGCCGGTTTTACACAACCAGTCTTTGAGCAATAATTGCTTGTGTTTAAGATTCATAAAGAGTTAATCAGTTAAAAGGAATTAACACATGATCTGTAATCAGATTGCCAACATAAACAAGTTATTTCTCCTCACTGACAGTATATACCAACCACTACATATTGAGGCATCGTACTGTGTCGATTCGCTTATTCACAAAATTCGTAGTATACCCAAAGTAAGTTCGTAGAATTGACGACATTCTTATGCCTGGCATGCAGGTTGACTAAATGAATCCAAATGATAAAAAAGACCGGTTTTACAAAATAATAGTACCATTTCGCATGTTTTCGTCAGTTGCCACAAGTAAGGGCGATGAAAGTCACAAATATTTAAATGAATTAAGTTAATGAATCAATTTTATCAATACGGCAGGTAGTGCCTTAAGGATGACGGGTTTGTGATTACGCATCAGAACATGGAAAGCATTTGTCGGGTCGACCACGTAATCGTTCTTCAGCAGTTGTCTGGGGATCGAGCATACCGGCTCGCGCTGTTTGGTAGGGTCCCATCGGGTCACGCCATAAATAAAACGCTCGATGTATTTGGGTATATGTTCCTTCATCCTAAGGCGCATGGATCGATCAGTTCTGCCAATGTAAACGTCACCGTAGCTGCAGGTGAACTTGTAAACATAGTGTGAAGTGGATAGTTCTGGTATCCGCTTCTTCATGTAAGGAAGTGTGAATGACTTGGTACGACTGAGTAAACGCAGTACAGTCAGTCGTCGTGTTAAAAAAGACTTACTGTTATCTCCACTGTATGGTAACTGCATGTACACAGGTTTCTTCGGAACACATGTTTCATGTGAGTTTACTACTTTTTGCTTGTTGTGAAAATCAATAAAACTCAGTGGATAACCGTTGAAAACTCATGAATAAATTTCAACTCTGCATCTAGTGTATCACGCGTACAGATAGTTCGCGCTCTGTGAAATAAACAATGAACCAACAAGTGTTTGTGTTGTATGGGTGAGGAACTGTTGAAATTCAGATACTGTCCTCCCTAGATGGACTTACGATGTACTGATCAGTACACTATACCATGCCTCCGTCGCCTAATGTTGGTACCCAGAAAGGCAAACATGTCTTCTTTTTCAAACTCAGATGATAACGTTAGGTTTGAGTGTGAAAAGTCTAATAAGTTCAGCAGTTTTTCCACTCTCTTTATCTTGTGCGAGCACCAATATTCTATTAACGTATCGACGATAAATGTTGTGTTTAACTTGAAATTAACCAAACCCCAGACTACTCATCAGTAGTACAAATAATTCGGCAAAAATCGGTCACTAACCCCTCGGTCAGTTTGTGATAAGGCGAAACCGCCATCGCAAGGATTGACCGCAAGAGCGTTTGCGGTTTGTGAATACTTGCTAAACCGTATAATTGCGCAATTGTACTATCAATAGGCTTCATATAATTGTACTGTCTTTCGACTACGTACCTGTGTAAAAATAAAATCTACAACTCACGGCAAGTGTGTTTCTCCACTAGCACTTGGTTTTCTAGTTGGCCGTCCGGCAGAAACTTTGTGTTACCTGAAAAGAGGACATTCATTTTCTCCACATATTACTGCTTGTCCATTATCACAGTTCTGAACTCTGTCAAGTTTTAAAATAACTACATCCTTCC
>LUCH01000223.1:157272-258288 GCA_013368495.1 Paragonimus heterotremus | reverse complement strand
GACTTAGCGTTGAACCGGACCGCCTGGAGGAATACAATTCGGACGGGCGTCCGCGAGTTCAACGAGCATTTATTGCGCGGCCGGGAACCAAAGCGCGAGATACGCGATGGAACCATCGGTGCCATAGGTCGTGGTGACATGACTATATGGCGTTGCGATGTATGCGGCCGCGAATGCGCTGGCCGTTTGGGATTAGTTGGTCACCAGCGTACTCATAGTGCACCGTCGGCGAAGAGACGACGAGTACGTTAGGCTCAGGTAGGTCATATCAGCATTTCCCTTCTATTTTTGTTAATGATTGCACTGACCAAGACAATGGTCTTTTAACAACTAATTCGGTCCTCTTTTCAGAAACTTGAGTGTCTGCCATCTTTCATCCATTCTTTTCTTGAGCGTTGTTGGTGTATTTTATGATGACTGGGTTGCCTGTTACTTTCGTAGTGCAGTCTGAATTTTGTCTTGCATTCTTATCCTTTCTGAAATACAGTAACTTGCATTTGTTCAGTGAAACGTTTCTTGTATTACGTTTTACACATCTTTCTTCTCAGTCAAGATCTTTTCACTGCAGTCTCTCTGTTTATTTGTCGGGAGATAAAGGTCTCTTTTTCCTCCTAGCCATTCAATTGGCTAACCAGCATTGACCGGCTGGACATAAAGGCCTCACTCACACACTTACTGGTCTTATTCCTTCGGGTTTACATCAGATACCTGGTGTGTGAGTGGAACTGCAAGGGGTGCAGCGCAAGCCACTTGGGATGATGGTTTGAAGCGCAGGCATCCTTTGACTTCGGTCACTGCGACAGGCTAATCCATCGACCATGTTGTACCGTCATGTGGAAATGGTCGTGCTCAGTCCAGTCAACCAGGCCACGACGCAAAGTGAGCGCGGTGCGATTTCGATTGCATTCTAAAATGACATGCTGCTCTTTTCTGTAGCATATTTACAGTCACACGCTAAACGCTATCAATTCAACCATATAGACCAGTTTTAAGCCGACTGTCCGATTGCAATGTATTTGTGCCCATCCATTTCGAATACTATTGGTGTGTGTCGAGGTGTAGGGTCCCTCCTTTGTTCAAGCCTGGCGTTACGAACAAACCGTTTACACTCGCTGTTCCGGTAACTGTCGCATTGCAAACCGGCGTGGCAGCGAAGTTCAGTTGTCTAAAACCTCTAACAAGTTTGTACACATAGGCCATAGTAATGATGGATCGGAACCGTTTCAGTTTTGATGTAAGATTTTGGAATTTGAATGTGAGTGGCGCACTTTTGTGTTTATCTACGCTACCGACTGCTTCTCCCTTTTTGTGATTACGGACTCACTAAAAACATCAACTGAACATTTTCGACTGTCTTCAGTGAGAAATTTATTCCTATTGTCGTATAGGACAAGTACCTTCGCCGTTACTGACGTTCACCATGTCTGCTTCGTGTCTGTTCTAGGACGTGCTTGTCGGATACATTTCATCGAACAGTTGTAAATGTCTTTTTAGGCTTTTAATGGATCAGAAGCTTCCCACATTGTCTCATTTCCTCTCCAACCTAATCTAACTTGGTTTTCCATTGAACTATCATTTTGTGATGTGGATGGTGTTGGTTGACATGCGATACAATGGGAATTACCATAACTTCCAAACGAGGTAACAACGATGTGCAAAAACGTTACCACTCTGGAACATTAGGTCATGTATAGTGAAATTCGTTGCTAAGACATGTCGATTCGAAGTTATGAGTAACTGAGTACAATTAACCGCACAATTAACCTGCAGTCAATCTACGCGACGATTTGATCTTGTCCCCCCTCCCCAACTCAACCCAATTAACACTAACTTCCTAAAACCTACCTCTCTTGTGATCACAACCACAGTTAAGCCGTGTTTGTGTTTTACCCAATCGCTTTGCCCTCGTGCTATTTTCGGTCAATAACTTGATTTGATATATAGTTGTACCAGCCTAAGATGAAAATTTATCGAAAACAGTTCTGTCCGCTAAAACCACAATTATTTTACAACTAACCCTGTTGCTTAGGGAATATAATTCACCTTTCCAATTACTTATGTACTGATCGACGAGTGTAGTAGACTACCGTCATTTGACCTGGCAAGAGTGACCATACGTACTATCCAACCTCGTCTTTTATTTACCAAGCTCGTGCTCGGTCATCACAGTTCCTTAATCTAAAAGTGATTTCTACAACACTACTGTATTACAGTAGGCTTCAAAACTAATCAGTCCACCATAGTTGGATCACCAGTTATTTCACAACCATGGTACATGAAACTCATTGTTGCAAACCTTGCTGATTAGGTACTCTTCTGAGTGTGTATGAAAGTTTCAAGGCTGTTGACCTGGACACCTGCAAAAATTGTAGACCACCTTTTCAGATAGTTAATTGATAATCTAGTATGGAATAGAACTTTGTTATATCAAAGGCCCAAGGAATGCGTTCGCTCATTCCATTGAAGAATAAGGAAATATGAATTCTGATGAGTAGTAGCGGATTTTGGTATTCATATAGATGGGGCCGACTGAAAAGTCTACGGGAATGCGACAGCTGCGAACAATTGTGGGTGATATTCAATGTGTATGAAATATGAGTTTGTTGCTAACGGTCGGCTGTTAGGATGGACCAAGCGACCACTAAAGAGAATACCTAGCTATAAGAACTACAAACTCATGGTCTTAGAGATCTGCTGATTGATCAGTATTGTACAGCAACAGGCTGATTGATTAGGAATAAAGCCATTCTTCAGAATTCAGCTCCGCTCTGAGAAACAGTCATGTGGCCACCTTGATATTACGTGTCAAGTCGAGTCATCCCGAGAGATGAATTGGCCTCTCCGCATATGAACAAATGAAGGAGAGTAAACTAAGTGTGTCTGAGTCATACAATAGTTATTATAATAATAATCCGATTAGTAAAAAGATCATCTCAAGGGTTTTTGTTGTACAACAAAAATCATCGTAAATGTGTGATTGTCAACTGTCATGGATGAGAGATATAGAGGGAAACCAAGAAATGGGATAGTGGACTGAACCTTGTAGAACGCAACAGTCAGTGATGAGTGCGATGAGAGGCTTGAGCACCGAACCAAGTAAACTGACTTTGATTTTCAAAGTGGTCGCGTAAAAATTCAACGTCAGTTGAAAACTCGAAACGACTTCTCCGTATCAATGATTCCAACGCATCGCTCTAGCTTCACAAACACATGTGGACAGCTCTTGATTTTCCATCAAACAATGACAGGATGGAATGATCTAAAGCATCAGTGATTAAGCATGATTGACGATAGCAAAGTGACTAGAATCCATCGTGTTCACTTGAGCTTCCAGTCGAGCACAAATGAATTTCTCACGGACATTCAGTGCTGTCGATCTGCATGATATCGCACGAGATTCGGTCGTTCTACTCTAGGAATCAATTTGACGCGTGTCGTTCTGGAACAGTCAACAGTTTTGAGTTGGGTGAAACACTGTGTGAATAACTCATCTAGATTGTGACATAAAATTTCTGCACATTCTTAGGTTATTCCTTGGTGCACTCTTTTCGCGACTGGGCCACCTTCGTTGAGTTTTTATCTCCCTACATTACAAAGTTTGTGCAAAGTGCGTTGAAATTATATCGATATCTTTTTTTATCATTCTCTCCCCTCTCCACACATGACTTTACTCATATGCACCGATTTACTCTTCTGTTTTCGGCGCTCGATTCATCAAAGCCACTGCAGTCTTACTAAATGTTTTGTCCTTACTGATCTGCACAGCTGTGACTGAATCACGACCACGCGATAAAATGATTTCCATTGGACAATATTTATTAGACTTCTAGAAGTTCAACTAATTCACCATTTACTGCTTCCGTATTGCTTATTGTTTACAACCACTGATTACTTGTCCTTCTCACAGGATGAACTGTTTGTGGATCAAGCAACACGAGACGCTAGCGGCCGATTATATAATGCAACCGGATTGGGAATCGACATTTTGAATGCAATGGTGGAGCGCTTCCAATTCAGGTAGCCAAACTGTCTGTTCCGTGTGTAGTGAGCGAAGGACACCAGTTGCATAAGGAAGGCTTGTTCTGTGAATTGGCTTAAGTGGCATATACTTTCACAGCATAACAAATATAAACACACATTTGTACATCATGATGACGTCAGAGCAGTGCAATGGCCTGAATAATCTAATGTTTAGAAAACGCCATTTCTTGTTAGAAAACTCTCCAGTTTTTCTTCTCTTTCTCTGCCCCGAGTTATTTGATACCTAGGTCCGAGTATTAGCCTAACTACCCACAAATAATGTAAGTTAACTGTATATCCACACCACACCCTTCCTCTACAAAGATTATTCTAACTGTAGCAAGTGATGTTCGGATTATCTTCGTTCACTCAATGATCTGTGTACTGATATTAATAGTGTTTGTTTATCTAACATGTCCTCACATCAGATCGGTGTACTACACAGTTTTCGTGGTTGGTTTTCGTAAAATCGATGCCCAAATTTCTGATTCCCGATCAGTTATACTGGGCCTCGACATTCCACTACCACTCAGTCCCCTCCAATTTACGAGGAGCTTCCTAGATCTGGGTTGTGTTGCATCCATGTTCTGACTATCTCATTGCCTGTTCTCTGAACCAAATACAAGCACAGAGCATTCAGCAAATAACCTGGCAGCAATTGCCATACTCTAGTTAACCAGCCTCAATATTTACAACAGCTCATGCGCACTCATCCGTTGGTCCAGTCACAAGTTAGTTTCCTGATTAGTTAGCAGACGCATGTTCGTCAATCATTATTCGGAACGTCGACTTTTTCATCGAACTGAGTATATGTGTTGCAGAATCAATGGTGGCATCTCTTTCCAGCTCTCTCTTTCAGCCATCGACCACTCTTTGGCTGTGCGTCCGCTTCTTTATGTCACTCCGTTTGTTTGGCTGTGGTATGCTGTCGTGCGGACCTTCTTCACTCACAGAGCACGGGTCATGATTAGTCGATTTGTTTCTTGGAACTTCATGCGGTGCAACGAGGTTATTCATTACGGCTCTACATAGCGTACTTGCACGCGGCTACTTCGATTCATCTCGTGAAGTGTCCTATCACAATGATGACTGATGAGGAAAGATTGGTCACATTCGTTGACCACTGTTTCCCCAATTAACTGGCTTGGAGTTAGTACTGAATCACGCAGCTCCCGTACTTCAGGAGCTGATATGGCTGGTGTGCCAACACGTACATGACAGCATCTCTCACTCCCAGCCATTAATTCGTTTACTTCAGCACTTCGTAAGTTTGGCGACACCTGTACTGGTTGACTGATGACAATCACTAGGCAGCGTCTCTCACAGCTCTGTTTTTACTATCGGAAAGTTTGGTCGGTTCCGCAGTCGGCGTATTAAACTTTCACCACTGTTTAACTGAAGATTTGATCACTGAGTTTCAAAGATTTTTGCTTCCGGATGAAAGTTGTCCTCTGGATAAAATTGGTCAGTCACTTCTCGGATCGTCACACCCTTCGTTTTCGCTGTTTGTAACCTTTAAGAATGGTCCCCCAATTAAATACCATCAACCCGGACTATACCCTCATGGAGTTCATCTGTGTTGTGTTTGGAAGGATAAGTCAGGGACGTGAAACGAATTTGTTGTAGCTGGTTGTACAGCCTACCAGCGTGTGGGCGGGAACGGAATGACGATCAATGAAACGGCAGGTGATAGCACGATGAATAACAGTAATGAACAACAAGTACGGACTATACACGATCAGTCAGTCTCTTCCCGGTCAATCCATCCACCCAAGGCTACCGCATGAACACAAAGACGAAGACTGGCCTTCAAACAGACCTTCTTTAGGTCGCTCAGTCCGAAGACAACATGGTCACAAACCCGTTCGTATTTATGAGGTTTGAGACCAGCAACAAGCAAGGTCAGAGGGTACGGACCAGACAAAGGTCCAGACAGTATAGTTCAGGCGTGTAGTCAAGATGAAAACAACAGTTGTCACAAAGGCTTAGGTCGATCGTGAGAACCGGAGCAGTGCATGACCATGGCAAGAGTGAAGGTCATTCACAAGTTAACTTTGTCAGTCTTCTTGTCACACAATACCTCTGGAGAACTGGCAAACCTGCCGACAAAACTGTAAATTCATATTCTTGTGATCATATGGTATACAGATCAGGTTCCCTAATCGTGGTTCGTTTGCTTATTTAATCCACTCCAACAGTTTTGTAGCCGGTTTTCACGGGGAAACCTTGACCCAGCAGACATTAGCCTCACTCTTCCAAGGCCAAGACAACTGGTGGTGAAACTCACTTAGCATGCTGTACAAATATATTCAGCCACTGATAATCTCACAGGTGGTTGTTTTTGTTTACTAGCTGTTGGATTTTGACAAAATTTTGATTGTTTCAAATTGAACACTCAACGCACGTGATTGCAGCCGCCAGATTCAGATAAGCCTTTTGGCTGGCCCACTTAGAAAGCAAGCAGTAGGCTCGAGTTCCACTCTTATTAGACCTTACCAGTGGTGCTTATCCTCGTCCGGACCAGGAGTTTTCATTTCGGCCCCCTTGTTGGTGGGACCAACGTGTTAACCATAACGCCAGTAACTTTACAGTAGGCATGATCGAATGATCTTGGTTGATTTAACCCGACCAGTGAAATCAGCCATTCTTCTACACTAAATCATACAAAGTACCTGTGATGTCGTTGACGTTTTTGATAGGGAGGTTGTGAAGGTCACCGTGACCAAAAACTTGTCTCAGCGTCCTTTATGACGTGGGTTGAACCTCTTCCCAACCGACCTCGTGACCTAGTACTATCAATTTTTGTCTCGCTAGTTGTGAGTTTGATCCGTTGAACCATATGCTAGCTTATTCAACTTTTGGTCATAAAGCCGAAGCATGCGTCGTATACTCTGCCTCATAGACCTGTGGATGACAAGGTTGTCTCCGTAAGTGATAGAATTTGATAATCTCCTAGCACTCTGAGGTATCCAACAGTTCATCCAACGTACTCCTAAACTGACGCTGCCCTTCCCCAACGGTGAAGGCTGTTTTATCTTGGTCTGATTGTTTAGTTAGCGCTTGTTAATAGGATGACCCCAAATTCAATAATGTGGCTTTCGGCAAATTACTGAATACTCATGACATCACATTTTCAACTACCATATTCCCATTGAGCCTTCCGACGACAACAAAAGTGAAACTGTCCATTGGGCTCCCCATCCAACAGGACAAGGAAACTGAACGGGATATCCACCTTTTTGTTTATACCTTCTGTCAGTGTATTCCTCATCTGCTACTTGGTTTCCTTCTGCAGGTAAATTTAAATGCTTCGGAGACCGAACATTTGAAGTCGCTTTGAATTGGTGAAGATTTCATGTTTAATCCGCTCGTAATAACTGTACAAACTGTATGAAACTGTATAATTGTACAATTCTTGGTTGGTAGTGAGCAATTATCTAACCTTTTGTGTCAACATGCTCAGTAACCATGTTGAAATGGGTTTAGATGCGTTCAGTGCAATTTGCCAAAGTTCCGGATTGTTCTGTCCCTTTTGCTCAACGTGCATACGCTCCGCTAGTGTCAAGATCTTCCATCTCCTCCTTGTTCAAAGTTTCCACTTCCTGAGCCACTCTTTCTTCTGTTATCGGAAGTTCACCTACTTAACTCTTTTCGTTCACCTTGACCTCAAAGACCGTCACAGAGTTTTCAATCAGCAGCTGACGAAATGCTTTAGCCAACTTTCCTGAAGTCATCGGACGCGCGGTAGGAACTATCTCGAGCTACTCACATAGTGCTGGTGATATTCCCTCAATCGATTGGCTTGTCAGCGTGCACCGTTCTGATTCCTAGTCCAACTCCTGCAGGCCTCTTGACAAAACTGTCTGTAGTGACATGCTTTGCAACTGAGTGTTTCTTTCGAGTTCAAGACGGGCGTAATTAAACTGAAACATTGCCTAATGACTATCAGCAATGATGTGGTATTCATCAGTGGGCGCCTTTTTACTAAACGGACCATTTAACTGACGTAGGACCTCTTCTAGCCACCCGCAAAATCGCTTTCTCTTTGTCCTCGAGGGGAATCCATGCGACCATTAGCTTCTCTCGGTCTGACTTCTACCACATTCATCACTTCCTCGAAATCCTTTGAAAAGTCCCGGACGTTCTCATCGTCACAGAGCAGTTATTAACGAATCATCGAACTCGCTCTTGGTCACGGCACCAAATTCTATCGGTTAATAATGCAAGGATTACAAAGAAGGTTTATTCTGTAAACTAGCACAGGTGGTATACGCTTCCACAGCACAGCGAACATAAATAGTTATTTGCACACGAGTATAATCCCCGAATAATACAGATATCAACAACAAGTTCGTGCGTGAAAGACGCTGTCTCATGTCAGATTAACCACCGATATCTAACCTTTTGTCTTCCAACAGTCACATCAACATCTCGACACTTGCATGTTCTTGAGTATTCATAGGTAGCGCAGCACGATGGGTCATTTTCACCATACAAGCGTTTGACTGCGCATTTCCGTGATCTAGTTGTCATGATTACCTGATTCTCTTTCAGTCAAATCTCGACCGACTGGTCCCGTTAAAACTGAGCGAAAAGTGTTACTATGTCATTCATCGAAGTTTGATTACCACATGAGAAGTGATGGTTGTTGAGGCAAAAGGTACTTTGCCATCCATCGGCTCAACCTAATGATTATGTTGGCCAAACACACACAGACTAGCACAGACTAGCACCAAAGCGTACTGGCATTTCTGGAAGCAGATGGGTCAATAGCTTTGTGCTACGTTGACGGTTGGAAGATATGTACTTTGTCATTCAAGTTCGGCAATATGTAGATGTCGACGTAATGCAACTTCCACCTCATCCAGTCTTCAACAGTACCGGTGAATCCACCAGAATGTGACCGACTGTAGTGATCATGCGCTACTAACGAACCCGACCCTAAATCTGCTACATTATATTCATGAGCCAGTGCTCTTTATAGGATGTGCAGTAAACGCTTGACCTAGTAAGTGAAGCAACACCAAGTATCAACGCTGTTTATAAGGCTAGTGCAAATAACTTCTCTCAACACGTCTGGTTCTTCTGTAAGGCAGTATAGACCTGCTGGTAAGCATCATGTGCCTTCGTCATATTGCACACATGTGACGGGAGCTCTGCACAAGCAAATATAATTTTGTCGACATGCCGCTAAACGTATTTATTTCTGTGCATAGTCTCCATTTGCTCCGACATGTTCTGAGAATTTCAACTTATCGCTTATCGCGGTGTGCGCTTTCACAGGACGAGGGTGGGGGTCAAAGCAACAGCTGTGCGGTTGGTAGATTATGTGGGTTTCGGAGATGAGAATTTTGTCATTAAAATCCACTTCATTTTCCAGTCAGGGTATATGGAAAGATGCTAAGCTGTGATGGGATAAACAGTCAAAACTCACACGGAATTCTTTTTCTTATTTTCTCGTTTGTGTTTTATTGCTATTTGTATTAATGTTCAAGTCAAATACATCGTAGTAAGTTTGATCTAATCATATATATGATTAACTTCCGACGGGACCTTCCACATCACTCATCTCCAAACCCACGTTTATGCTGGGGCTGGCCTAGTCCTAGTTTCAACTCATCAGATAGGAGTGAACTAAACCGGCTCCGAACTAATAATCTTTGCACTACGTGCGTAGCACTTGACCTGCTGTACTTGGCTAAACTGAGTCAACAGTACTGTCATCACAGAAATGTCGAGATTTCAGGTGAGACAGGCAAATAGGTATATCCTCTACGAATGTGTCCATGAAAGTCTGCCGTTCGGCTCACAACACAGAATGAATGCACTGCATCTATTCTATCATGATCTGTCAACACACTTTCCAAGCACCCCTATATTCCCTATGTGAGTGCCTTGCTCATGTGTCATGCCTTATCACAACGCTCTATGTATAGCTTGGCTCCGGTGGCTAGCCTGTATGATGTTCACTCATCGAAGTCAACGGAGTCTGATCGATACAATTGTCAGTCTCTACTAACGTCAGTTCAAAGCGTACTCAGTACGAAGTAGGTCTGTTCTTGCTACAAACACGGATTTCTGTACATGAATGAATCAAAACAAGGGTAGTCAATGCTAACCTACATAGACAAAACTGAGTAATCGAACTATTGGTCGAGTCCACTTGTTTTACGGCGGCGGCACATGTATTCACGCACGTGCAAGCGCGCTTAGTCAGTATACCAACCACCGGATAATAAAACAGGCCAGACGTGGAACGTGAAAGCAGAACACGATAGACCATATCACTAGTCGTACTGGGTGAGTGGCTTTTGAAAGTGGATTTGTATTCTGCTTGTTCAGTTGCTGTATGAACCAGCTAAAATTAAAAGGAACTGTCTAAAAGTGAGTATCGCTGGCCATTAACAATCAGAAAACATCCAGCAAAACCAGTAGACAAAGCGAGTTTATCTGTAATTGTCCAACCTGAGCACCAAGCAGCCTCAGTTTTCAGATTACCTTTTCGCCTAGCCCCTTCATGAAGGCGGAAGTGAACTCCAGATTCGCTCTTCCTAAATCTCGTCTCTAATAGCAATTGCCTTGCCACGACCGGGATTTGAACTCTCGTCACGCTTCAATGAAGTAACCATGCCGATCACTGTTATATTAACCTCAGACTCGTCACAAATGAATTACGGTATGCAAAGACTCAGGTACATTAGTTTGTAGGTAATGCTCAGATTGGTCGGTAGCCTTGAGAGAAGATACAATAACTATTCCATTAACTGTAATCGTTAACCTCGAAATAATGGCTTCTCAGTCAAACTGAAGTCACGGAATTCTTTTGTCTCGCTAAACAGTGGTTTTATTGCTGATAAGTTGTCGGTACTTTGGTTGGCATAAGTTGAATACCATCCTGAGTTGATTACAGCTTTCGTGTTCCAAATAACTTCTTGGGCTGGCTACAATTGACAAAAAGCATTGGACTAAAGTTTCTTTATTGCCGAAGTTCACTGCTAATGAATATCCTTACTGCGATCGGGATTTGAACTCTAGATCACATTCTCACGAGACGGTCGTGTTGATCACGACACTGCTTTCCACTAAGTCCAAACAGGAACAAAACTGGTCAGTGTAGTGTCAATCTTAGATTGACTGTAGTGTAACATTTTCTGCAAAGTTACATATCCTTACGACGTTTACGATGTTAAATTGTCGCTGATGAAGTTGTTCATCTAACATTGCTCGTGAGCTAACGTGCTCACCTGTGTTGGTCGATCATTAGCATAGTACATGGTACATACAGATTCTGGCCCAAATTGTTAGTTCAGACTAGACACACTACACAAACAGGGTCACAGACAAATACTCCAAATTTCAAGCCGGACATCACTCCCATGTGGTCTCATCTTTTGCATTTAGATAGACTTTCTAGCCAGCCTGTTTCGAAAAAACACTAGAATCTGGTTTCACTCTCATTAGAGCTCGTTAGCCGTACATATTCTTGCCACGGTCGGGATCAAAACTCTGATTACGCTTTCATGAGGCAACTGTGTTGACCACTGCGTCATTGGCCTCATATTAAGCACTACTAATAGTAATAGAAAAGGGCCAAAAAGTGCAGGGATTGGACGGAAAGAGTCGATGTGTACAGCCATGACGACTACATACGGAATGTGGAAAGTGGGTGTCTAAATGTGACAACTTATAAAGATGACTAACTGCTTCTTGTGCCCACACTGACAAATTCGTTTGCCTCTTCGCAGACTCTACACAGGATGTGTTATTGTTCAGCTTTATGAGTATACTGTAACGGTAAGTAAACTATGGGATCATGAGACTCGAAGACCTGGAATGTAATCCAACAGGATACAATAGGGGATCAGGTTATGAAGCGCTGTGATTGTTATGAGATTTGCCGGAATATCGAATCAATGTTTCTTCAAGACATCATGATGAAAGGTGTCAAGGTTGGGAGTAGGAACTTAGGCAACTGTTATTGGACTTATATATCCCACTGCTCCAGGTAGCAGACGTTCTCTTCATGTTTCCTGAGCAATCCAGATTAATACGAGAACTGAAGTGATAATATTGTATGAAAGTCTCGCCAGTCGTTGTTGTTTTTGTTGTTGTTGTTGCTGCTGGACCTCTGAGAGAAGTCCTTGACCCTTTCAGAACGATAACGCCAGAAATTATTTTAGCGAAGGTAGCCAAACAGTTCACAATGAACCACGGAAGTCGCACTGTTTGTTGGTAAGTGTTCGCAAAACCCAAATTTCATGCAAAATCGCATTGCTGGCTGGATAAAAGAACACGAGTTTCCACCTTTCCTCAATTACTTCAGTGAGACATTTTTGGTGATAAAAACACCATCTCATCATCTACATCAATAAATTAATCGAAAGTATGTCACGACAAGACTGTGAGACAATCAAGTCAGAGCTTGCTAACACACTTTATAGAAATCCATGTCTACTTGTGCGAATATAAATAGTTCATTGTTGTCCGGTACTTTTTTAGTTTTGGGGTTTACGAATTGTTGCCGTATCTATACGAATAAGTATCAGTGATCGTCTAGTCCAGTCGTTCTAAATGCTGGCTAACTAGATGTGAAAACCATATGGCTGAGAATCGCTTGAAGGGATCGAATAACATTATCTCTTGAACGCTTTGTCCAACTGGACCTCTATAATTGCGGTTGAGTATGCTTTTTTTAAATAACCTGTCCTTTCCACGGGCAGCTATGAACTATACGTATCAAGTGATGGACAGTACGGCACCACAGACAAGGATAATCGGTGGACAGGATTGATTGGAGACTTGCTGAATAATGTGAGTAAAACCGTTATATTTTTAACCTGCTATAGTTGACTCCTACAATGTTCCATGATTAAAGGTCACCAGTTGCGTACGCGTCAGGGCCGCCTGTGTGCCTCACACTCGTGCTGAAACTCAGGCTGTGTTCTCAATGGTCGCGCCTTCAATGACCAACGGGTCATTCGTCCACACACTTAAGAATTGCGCTACCGCTTACAAATAGGACTATAGTTTATACTTCTACGTCACGTGTCTTCTCTGTCGCTGTTACAGCCTGTAAGGCTTATTGTTGTTTGCACCCGAATAGGAACACAACCAAAACCTTGCAAAGAATTTTCTTGTGAAGACCATCTTTTTATTCTGGCACTGCTTACCTCCGAAATGGATGAAAGTGCCTCTGTATATAAAGACCATTTTTGTACACAAACCACATGGACCAAAGAAACCTGATACGATAGTCATTGTTCGCTGTCCCCTTTACCATTGCCCAAAAGTACATCACCCACACATATGGATGCGCTGCACCCCAGATACCAAAACTAGAACGCCATAAGGAATCAACAGAAGGAGATTTATAATCATATTCGACTCTACCTGAGTGATTCATACACAGTAACACAAACATGACAACCGACTGGATTTTCCATTGGCAGACAAAGCCGAGTACTGGTGACGTATGCGGCATGTTAGCCGCCCTTCCATCGTCAACAGTATCCACGCTAGCGTATTCACAGTCGTATCAGATACGGTCACATCTAGGTAGAACAAGAACTGCTTTACCAATGTCCCACTAATCTAGTCAATAAGGAAAATCATTTCTATCCAAATCTACATTCACTTGGAAAACTCCATCGCATCAACGAGTTCGGATTCACCAGGACTGAAGAACACGTACTCTGTCTTGAAGAAATTTCTTCTAAAGACAAGTAATACAGTTTTGTCAAGGCAAGCATTTTGAATAAGTATCGTTGGGGTAAACCAGTGTATCTGGAAATAAATTTACCTTAACGCATTCACGTTACCCGCGAGCCTGATGGGACAGGTGAAGGCATTGACTCTAACAGACAGCTCGATGATCAATTACAGCTTACCGAGAATGTTTCGGAAAAGAACAAACATGCTAGTGCTAGATAAGCGAATGCACTTGGTATCATGACTCGACTGATCGAAACAAGCACGACAGTGACGTTCACATGACGGCGCGTCAATCCCATGCGAACACACGAAAATTCGTTTTCTCGCTCGATTAGCAAAATAACCACATGGCTCGAAGGGGCCATCCGAACATCTGACCGGGTGTTGAACTGTCGAAGAATCCAGGCTGATCGAGTCGGTGTGTTGGTAAAGTTCAAAGTCGGTGGTGGTCGGTTTCGTTTGGTGTAACACATGGATGCATGGTCGTTGTAATTCGTGGTCCGATGATTGTGTTAGATTAGTAGGACAGATCGTTGTGAGCATGCCTGTGCAAATGCAAGTCGTCAATCACTTTGGGGTTGGAATCAAGTCGAATGAATGGGTTAGCAACCAGGCGAGGAGCACTTTGACGCGGAGGGTGAGACTTGTTTTATACACACTAGACAAACGATGCAACTTCATCCGTCTGCGTTTCTTAGATTTCAGTATCATCTTCAATTGCATAAACTGATAAACACTGTGTCGACTGTTACGGGTCTACCGCCTCCATCCAAACCTAACTAATCTTCTGGGTGATTTCTTCACCAGTGGGGCAGAACACACATACTTCAACAACGTTGTCCTCTCATTTGAAAGCTAACTGTGGTGCACTCCTCATCTTACCTAGGTGAAATGTCATAACCAGAAATAGCTGGGCTTTTCAACTAATCAGATGACGTTGTTTTGGTGGATGTCTCAGTCGTCTATCCCAACCCTGTTGAAACACGGTTTGTCCGTGTTGAACAAATGGATTGTAACCCGTCAGTGAATATGTCAATTTGGGGGGATATTTTGTTATCGATTATCACCGGCAATAAATCATGGGGTGGCGCGTAGATCTACATACCCAAGATGTGTCTATTGCTTGAGAGTTTTCGTTCATATTGTTAGAAAAAAACTGTATATCTCAATATGCAATCGTTTTTACCCGTGAGGAGTGTTTTATAAAAGTCAAGAGATTCGGATTTGGTGTAGTTCATTTGAAGCCATTCTCCAACAATTAGTACGCCATTTTAAAATTCAATAACCACTGCATACCTTCTCATTTTGTTATAACGTTCTCACATAATTCCCTACGGTTAGTTTAAGAGACATTTCAAACTCCTAAACTGATCCATCAAGTTGCCGGCGGGGCGTAGGGATAACAGTGCATACATTTTATTATCTTTATTGTTGTATTGTATTCAAAACGTCATAATAGTCATCCTCTATTTTTAGACCTATCTGGAACATTGTTCAATCCTGTAGTACGTTTCATCTGTAGGTTCCTGCAACCTTGTATCAAAGCGCACAATTTTTCAGCAATCTCTTATCTACTTAACCAGAACCTGCTCACGTAAAGCTCACTGAGATACTGAGTGGGTGACAAGATGAGCAACTTCGTTACTCTGAACATTAGGTTCATAACCGTGTTGTAACGATCCACATCTGATCGTTTAGTTACGCGTAGCCCGAAGACGGAACCTCAAACTGAAAATCAGATTGGACTCGAAAATCATTGCGGTACTGTTGAAGAAATGTATTATGAATTACAATAAGCAAAATGTGGTAAAAATCTATTCGATTCACCGCTTATCCAAACTCCGACACAATAGGAGTTCTAGTAAGAGACCAATCCAAACGTCATGCTGAAGATACTATATCAGGATTGGACGAACAGTCTCAATGTTATGTTTTCCGTTATTCGCCAATTTCTCTGTTCTGTATTGCACCAATTAACGTACAGGTTATGACTTTGTATATGCCAATATGGTCAGCCAATGAGCGACTATGATTTCCTTGATAATGTTGTACATGCGTAAATTCTGCTTTCTGTCTCATGAATAAGAACTGTTTACTGCAGCCAGTACCAGGTCTTCTCTTTACTATTTGTATGGGAGGTTTCAGTTCTAGTACGATTTCTAGGGCTATTTGAAGTCCCTAATTCCGAGTATTACACAAACCTCAGTAGTTCACGACGATAGTTAGTGGGTTCCGAACAGGGTAGGCAAGGTCAGATGTGAACCATAAAGTGAGTAGACCAGACGATGAATGGCTGCTTGCGTCGCAGGCGATTAATAACAAAATTAGTACAGTAAAACAAAACTGGAGTTAGTAGGGTGTAAGGACCAAATGTCTAGATGGTGACGAATAAGGAATGTAAGTGAGGGGAAGGAATATTCTCAGTTCAGAACTCAACAACTTTATACTTGTTTTACTTCCATTTCAGTCATTGGAGCCTATATATATATATGTATATATATATATATGAATAACTTCGTTGCGGCTGCAGAACACACGATGATATTTACAACCGAAACTTCACACCTCCGGGAGTATGTAGGTAATTCTTGGCTTGGCTTGGGAAGCCCAATCTTTCATAAGGAACGAACAAACGATGAAACCAAAGGCATACTTTCAACAGGGGTAAAAGCTGACCCAAGGCTGGCACCGAAAACAATTATTTAATACTCCATTTTGTTCCCATAAGCTAGTAACTGGAGAATTGACACAATAAGGGCAACGACCTCTGTATTATCTGTGGAGAAGAGTAATATAAACTAGGTTTAAAAACTAAGTAAATTCGTTTTGAGAGCTTCCTTCGAGTTTCTGTCTGCCAGTAAAGCTACGGCCTGCCTGTTAACAAGCAATGCGACTAGCCGAGTTTGATCAACAGTCAGACCGACCCGCTTTTCTCCTAATAGAATCGTTTATTTAGTCGTGCCCTCTGCGTCAAACTACATCTCGCCTGGTTGCTAACCCATTCATTCGACTTGATTCCAACTCTAAAGTGATTGACGACTTGAATTTGCACAGACATGCTCACAACGATCTGTCCTACTAATCTAACACAATCATCGGACCACGAATCACAACAACCTTGCATCCGTGTTACACCAAACGAAACCGACCACCACCGACTTTGAACTTTACCAGCGCACCGACTCGATCAGCCTGGATTCTTCGACGGTTCAACACCCGGTCAGATGTTCGGATGACCCCTTCGAGCCATGTGGTTATTTTGCCAATCGAGCGAGGCAGCGGATTTGTGTGTGTGTGTGTGAGAGAGAGAGAGAGAGAAACCACAATTGGTGCAGCGCGAGCCACTTGAGATGATAGTTCAAAGCGCAGGCATCCTCTGGCTTCGGTCACTGTGACAGGCTAATCCGTTTCATATGCCGCCAACCGTGTGGATAGATATGATCCGGAGGAGCGTCCACAGGTTCAATGAGCAGTTATTGCGTGACCGTGAAGGTAAGCGCCCGATACCCAAGGGAACCATCGGTGCCATAGGTCGTGGTGGCATGACTATATAGCGCGACGTTGTGTCCGACCGCGAATGCGCTGGCCCTTTGGGGTTAGTCGGTCACCAACGTGCTCATAGTGAACTAATGGCCAAGATACAACCAGTATGTTAGGGTCAAATAGGTTAAATCGGTTATCCACTTTTTGTTCTCATCATCCAACGAACACCATCGTTTATAACTCACTCACTCCCATTTTTAGAAACTTGGGTTTCTGTGGCTCTCTACCTTTCCTTTTCTTTAACTTTGTTGGTGTACTTTAGGATAAATATTTTGTTCGTTTTCTTCCAGTCCAATCTTGCTTTTTGCTGTTCCTCCGTATCCTCTGTAGAGTGCACTAAAATGTACTCCTATACTGATCTACTTCTTTCAGTACTTTTTTTCCGTTTAGATTTTACAATTGGTCTCTCTCTGTTTAGTTCTGGAGAGACAGCGTTTCAATTTCGAGCAAGCGTATCAGTTCGTTGGCTAGCATTGACCGGGTGGACAAGAAGACCTAAGCCATACGCATTCCGGTCTTATTCCTTCGGGTTCATAATAGATACGTGGTGTGTGAGTGGAACCGTAAGTGGTGCAGTACAAGCCACTTGTAGTAATGATCAAGTACAGACATCCTTTGGCTTTCATGGTCTAGTTTTTAGACAAGAATCAGTAACAAAAAAAGACAGATCCAATTGGTTCCGAAGCTCTGTTCTATTTGTAGCTTGTTTGTTTTAACGTATAATGCACCTAAACAACTTGTTTTATCCAGACACTTATCATAACATATCGATACTGCTTATGAATGTTATCATGATGGGTTACTATGATGATGCGCCAGTCCAGTTGACTGACCGACACTGAATGACTTTAGCTTTTCGTGAATCATTGACTGACCTCCTAGTGATGAGTTCATCCAATCCAGTAGCTTTACTTTAACTTGTTGAGTATTGTCTTATCCGTTTTCCTGCTAAAATCGTCCGAATGAAGGGAGTTGTTACAGTGCATTGAATTTTTATTTGAGGACACTTGCTAGGAGGGGCTGTTGTATTACTGAAGGTAGCTTAAAAAATGACTGTCCGTGTAATTTTATTACGGGGTGCATGTTATCAGCGCTCTGGCAGCGGAAGTTTATAACGGCAGTACTCAATGCGTCAGGTCACTGCCTCCTTTGTGTTGTCAGCCAGTTCATATGTGATGGCGGTGACATTAATGTGGGCAGAAAGCACATAAGCACATGTCAAAGCATAATTGAACATTTGTCAGAATGGTTGACCAAATAACAAGCGCTGTCTATCGGACAGCCACAATGGAAGCTGATTTACCGAACTCACTCGATTTTTTTTATATGTTTAGCTAATCGCGTCCATTCAGTCAACTTACTCACTGTACTACTGAGCTTTATCAGCGTTACATTACTTACAATGCTCAATAAGGTTATGCCAATCGAACGACAGTGACAGATTTTGTGTGCATGAAAATCGCCGTTGTTTGCCCTTGGTTTAACCGGCTGACTGTGACAAACTGACTGGGTCGCTTAGTGCTTACAACTCAGCTAACTGTAGATGGTTTGTCTTTTTCATATGGCTAATGTAAAATCTTAAAACGTTAACAGCTCGAAATAAGTATCTATTCGACGTATGAATACCTCTAACGGTCTTTTGCTAGCGGATCGATCTCGCTTTGGCTTATTTGACGATCACGGAGACACGTTCGAATGCAGTCACCTTCCTGGGCCCATTTATGAACGCCTACCTAAAAACTTTGATCGCCCATCCGCCAGAAGAATCAAGTATGTTCCAAATTTACAAACCATTCACCGCTTCCGTCTGGCTCACAACCGGTCTCGCCGTTCTTATGGTTGGTGTGGCGGCCTGCGTGCTGAACAAGGCCAGTCCATACACTACCATGAGCCAACAGCTTCCTGGGGCCAGCACCGATCATGTTTCATTTGTGGAAAACATATGGGTTACTTTCAAGTGTACGCTCTATCAAAGTAAGCCCAATTATTACGGTTTGTAATTATTTCCCACCTCAGAAGAATTAAGCATGGGTCAAAACACTAAAGTTTTCTCTCCTAACGTAACTTTTTCTACTTGTGGATGTTCCAAAGTTATGTCAACACTACAAGCACTTCCGGCACTCATACGAATTCTCCAAAATGTTTTCGGCATACAACTATCATATTTTACATTGTGGCAGACAATTTTTAGCCGGTTCATATCATTCCTAGTAATCACTTACAGCTAATAGGCGAAGACTTAGTTACTAACCTTCAACTTGGCATTTACTCCGATGACCTCAACCTGACCACTGACTTGTTTTGACATCTAACCAACTGTTGTCGCCGAACTAAGTAGATTGACTTCGATTTTCAAAGTGGTCGCGTAAAAGTTCAACGTTAGTTGAGAACTCGAAACGACTTCTCCGTATCAGTGATTCCGACGCATCGCTCTAGATTCACAATCACATGTGGACGACTCTTGATTTTCCATCAAACAATGACAGGATGGAATGATCTAAAGCATCAGTGATTAAACATGATTGACGATAGCAAAGTGACTAGAATCCGTCGTGTTCACCTGAGCTTCCAGTCGAGCACAAATGAATTTTTCACGAACTTTCAATGCTGCCGATCTGCGTGATATCGCACGAAATTCGATCGTTTCACTCCAGGAATTAATTTGACGCGTGCCGTTGTGCCACAGTTAACAGTTTTGAGTTGTGTGACACACTGAGTGAATAACTCATTTAGATTGTCATAAAATTTCGACACATTTCTTAAGAATCATCGATAATGAGATATCTGGTCCGCTTGCTTTGCGAGAGTTCAACCGGATAAATCGTTGGGAAACAGCTGAGCTCTCAGTTTGAGTAGACGAATCAGTGGAAAGAGGAAAATCTGTTCGAGTTTAGAAAGAGTCATTCGTTATCGTGTTGAGCGCGTGATTGAGAGATTCGAAGTTGACAACTAGGTTTCTGGCACGAGTGTTCAATTCACTCAGTCTTCTCATGATTTCTTTGGTCACACAACAAATCTCAACACCAAATAATTTGCTGATGTGTACCGTATTCGAACGATTCAACTCAAATTTGAGGAACTTCGAAGTGCTTTTGATTGAAAAGTGGTCTTTTGATCCAAGCGTCTTTCGTTCTTCCTACGAAATATTTCAAGGCACAGAGAAGAAAATCTATCCGCATGAATAAGGATTATTCCCAAGGGTCAACAAATCTCGTAGTGGAAATTTGGATGGCTTGTCAACTGACCAAAATAGATAGGAAGCTCGTCATCGATAAGCAAGCTGAATTGGGATGAAGACTGCACTTCCCTACGCTTATTATAGTTATCCGGACAGCACTACGCACATCTGTTTGTAAGATCTCGGCAACTAGTGGAGAGGTTGTGGCATGTTTTAGTGAAAGAAAGCTGAGAGAGAGCTTCACAATATAGTGGTCAGAGTTACCCACTGGGACAATCCTGTGGACTACGAACAGTTTCGTAAAGTACTCAAAATGGGGACATGTGCTCACGCGCGTAGGAAACCGTCACAGTATTATGCATGCTGGGACTTGTTGACAGGTTCGTATGAAATCGATTGACGTCACCGCAAACAATATATGATGACGTATCGAGGATAACTAAGAGGTATTGAAAAGCTGTTAACAAACTTGGAAATCTTACTAGCAGGAAACCAGAGAGATAAGTGAATATTGCACGCTACAACTGAACGAATACAACTTAAGAAGCTGGGTTTGCACTCAACAATTAAGCAGCTTGCATAAGAACTCCAACGAGTGGACGGAGCTCTCCCGGACGTACACCATAAACCATTGGTGTGAGTACCCACACCTCCATCACACCTTCCGTAAGACACAGAGTGGTTCACACGGTAACATCTGAGGCTTTCCATTCGACAGACTTCAACTTTGATGTTTTCGATAAACCAGGTTTCATATGACCTGATCACATCCGAGTTTGTACAGTCACGAAGTTGGATAATACTGTTCAACTAACTTATATAACTGTGTAAGGAATAGGTCTTTCTATTCACGAGCACAGTTAAGTGCATTTCAATGAACAGTCACCTCAGCCGCTTCGTTGCTGCAGATTTTACCCCCGGTAGATCGCACTGAATCTGAATCTCTAAAATGTAACGCTGTTTTGTTGTGTTCCGAAAAGAACAGATGAAGTTTCAAAATAACTAAGTCGGCTACCTTTCAGTCACTATAACTCTCAACTGTATGGTGGAGTCCAGTCATTAAATGGTTGGATACTCCTACGTTTAACTACATGCCATTTCGAATAAAGTTTCCAATCATTCGAAGTTGACTGATTAGGGAATCCGTTCGTTCAATCAACGAGGCATGTAATCTCCTTTTTGAATAACTAGATTGTGACAAGGACTGGTTAGTCTAGGAATCATTCAGTCCTTCTTTGCTGATAGCTTCGAATTAACTCGAATTCAGTTGGCGCATACTGAAATAAATCAGTCAGTTCCATGTTTAAACTCCTTGTACTATGAGTTGAAGCTCTTATCCACAATGTCAGTCTAATAATCCTTGTCTAAAACGGAGCGGTCACCTTAATCGTATTGGCTAAGTTGAGTCTTACCTCTCCGGTTCATACTTCCCATGATTGAGTGGACAGAGGGTTCGCCTAGCAAAATAAAGGTCTGGAGATCAGCTGTCTGACCATATCGATTTAAATAGATGGAACGCTGTCCCTGAGGAAAATGCTTTAACAAATAATACGCATTCAACCTAACATGATTTTGACCGAAAACTGTTCATTTTATCCTATTTGTGTCTGTATAGTATGAAGGAAGAGACAGAGTATTCTTACAGACATAATTACCCGAACATATATTTGGAGAGTTACAACAGTTATTTCCTCGTGTGATCAGAATAGTAAGCATATAATGACTCACTAAAGTGTGGAAGCAGTTGGTGATAACACTACAAGTAGCATTCGAGAAGATCGGTTCTGTTCCAGACATCGTTGTCGTAACTTCAGTAACCGCGGTTCAACAGCGTGCGACGGTCAGTTCCTCACATGTGTCGCACTAGGCGACACAAAAGTATCTGTATGACAAATGTTAAGCGCTTACGAAAACTATGAGAGGTGCTTCTATACGGGAACTATGCAAGCTTGTATGAAAGCCTAGAAATATTTTCGGACGTACGGTTCCCTCACACATGCCAACCTCGATTGCAACACTAAGAAATTCACCTTGGATGCACAAGAGATTATCTTACCTTAACAATGATATGTGAGGGGTCTTCTTGAACAGTGCACACCAGAGTTGTGTCGTAAATGTTGAACTACCTCAAAAACTGTGGCTGAATGGCTGGTTTATCCGTGATGGACAACTGTCTTGGAGGTCGGGTGTTTAAATATGATAATTCGGTCGTGCCAAATGTGAGGTAAATAGCGCAGTGGTCAACACGATTGCCTCATCACATTGTGGTCGGAGTTCTAATCCGGGCTGTGGCAAGAATCTCCACTACTGTGCGAGCACTGCTAAGAGCGAAACGCGAGTCTAGTGCTTCGTTTCAGAAGAAGCTGGCTGGAAAGTCTATCTGAATGTGAGGGCTGCGAGCAAATGTGAGTGACGTTCAACTTGAAACTAACCAAATTCCCACTACTCATTAGTGCCTTTTAGGTGTCACTAGCCTACCTTAGACAACAGACGTCCAAATATTCATGAATCGAGGTAAACAACAAAATGTGTCGCAAAATTTTGTCAAAACTTGCATGTTTACGGCTCGCAACGCGACCGTTGATTTTGTGGACACTTTCGAATGGTCCACTAGGGTTACATTCACCCAGATGACCGATTCCTATTTAAACAATTATACGTGGCCTGATATGTGCACCAGACAATACGCACTTGCCTCCGTGCCGGGCGCATTAATATGATTTATTAGTCGTGTCACGCAAGCGACATGTCGACATCTGACTGGATTTGGAGTGATTAGCTGACTGACTCATAATCTGTTTATACTTGTATGTCAAGTAATGTGAAATCTACACTGAAACTTAACAACCGTGTGTATCTGATACAGTACACTATTATTGTGCAGCCATACCTACCAGCTACAGTACGGCCCTACACATTCACAATAGGCCAGTTCTGTTATCACAACAACACATCAAAATATTTAATATGCATTGTATTGCTAGTAATACCCCCCTTTGTGTACAAGGGGGAAACAATTGCAAAGGTGGTTCGATGAGTGTAAAACGCAATTTACACTCCCTATTATCAAGATTAGCCTGTAAGTGCTCACAGCTGTTAGGCAGTAATGCTCTCCATCAGGTTTACTGAAGAGTGGTTGCCTAAGTGATTCGAACGATGTCCAATTAAACGTTAATGTCAGAGAAATAAAACCGGTTTCAGAGTAACACATGCGTGAGACACGCCGATTCTCTGCTTGTCAATACGCTAGATAATATAACATGGATCGAAGAGGCCTGTCCTGAACTCGATTGGGCAAGTTTGGCAGGTCACATAATTAGGCACGCCAACAGGTAAATCTAACGCACGCACCTAGCAAATGTGATCTGGTTGTACTCAGACATCATTTGTGACCTGAAAGTTGTTCCCCGGATGAATCATGTCAGCCACTGCTACTTGACTCAGCCTACGGGAATGCGAGGACTCGGCGAACCTCACGGGACTGTCACTTCAACTCTAATGTTACTTTTTCTAGGTGGGCAGAGGTAGAATTGTACGCCGTACTTACACATCCCAGGGAAGGCAAGAGGGAACATTTTGGTCTGTCGAACTGACCCATCCCAACTCAGTCCCTCTGTAAATGGCTTTGACTAAAATCATACGATGACTATACTCGATCATGTGCATTGACAACACACTTCGACCACACATTCAGCTATCTTCCTAATCCTCAGTACCGTGTTCTACCCTCGTATCACAGCTTGTTTCCGCAACTCGAACCTGAGTGACATCCATATGCATCCGTACAAACTTATCCATCATGCATGAGGTAACCGCCTGGAGGGTTTGAACATTTCCCTCAGAACACATACTGTCTATTACAAACCTGGGGTTGTAACTAATTGAAGGCATAGCTGGCAAGCCTTACTGTAATAAGCTACCAGCTCGATCCCAATGGTAGCCTCAACGCAACAGAAACAGGGTACCGCAAGCTGTGAACACCGTTACGACTTCATTGTATTTCACGTTACAAACACTTTTATACATGGCTTTGCACAAAGCAATTGGTTAGGGAATGTGAGATGGACAGGTGGCAATCACTCCGTGCTCTCTTGATGGTTGAGTCGCTGAGGGCTCAGCTGTTTGATAGTTGTCGGACCAATGGTAGCAAGATAAGTAGGACACTCCTGATTGGACGTTGTCATGTCGTTCCAGCCGACGACATGTTTCGTCCGCGAACTGCTAGCCCGTATCTTGCGGCCACCATAATTACACAAGAAGTTACAACACACATAGTACAACAAGATATGATTATTCCGTCTCCGACTATTGTAGTACTCATCACAGGCCACAAGCATCCGAAATAACTCAGTCACCACCTCGCGACTTAGTGAACGATGTCTTTGGTTTCCATTTCACAGGATCAGCTTTCAGTTTGTGGTAACCCCAACCGTAGTCGGTTCTGATTTAAGCCACATCACAGTTGTCCTTGGCCAAGGTTACATGTGCATACCTCGCACTTCGGTTATTCGAACAGAACCCAAGATATCATCTTACCATGTATCGAAAATCATCTGCATGATTCTCCCACACACTTACTGCTTACTTACGTGACCTTGCATGCATAGGCAACATACACGAAAAAACGTGACGTGGACGGTTGCACAATAACAGCAGCACGCAGCCCATACCGGCAAGCCATCCGCGAATGACCTTGCCCATTGGGCAAATTCTAACTCCTGTGATTGTTTGGTTTTTACAGTCTTGCATGCACAAACGCATAGTTGAGTGTAATCGATATAGTATCCAGTAGTTGGCGGGTCCCCCGCACTTTACTATCAGACATTTGCTCTTTTATTCTGCATAGTGTTCATGTATTGTGCACGTTCATAACAAACACCTATTTATTCTGCTGTTATTAAATGGATTATAGGCGTTTTATGCGCCTATCACTTCACCTAACTAGTGAGTCCGATGTGACCGGGATGGACAACTTTCCGGTGATGAAAGTGATAAACTTCCATTTGTTCTCAGTTATTTGTCAAAGATTGACTGACAACGGTTTCAATGATTTTTATCGACATCTATTCGATACCCATGCAGCAAACACAATGTTTCCGAAGGCTCCATCTACCAGAGCCTTCGTACTGGCCTTCTGGTTTCTGGTTCTAGTATGGCACGCTACATGGCAAGCTAGTATGACCGCGTTTTTCAGCAAAAGAAACCTTATCGTTCCAATCCAATCGCTACGGGAAATCACACAACAAAACTTGATTCGCCCGTTCTTTATCAATGGCTCCAGTACACATACGTTTTTTCGTGTAAGTGCATGTGTCATGTGTTGAATATACTGAAAATTAAGTTTTTGCCAATTATAGATGAAGCATTCTAGCCATCACTCACAAGCGATCGAAACTGGACATTCTGTCAGTGACCACCCGGTCAATCCCGATACTTTTCAATCGACTTGATGTACCCTGCGACAGATAATTCCTATAGTTTGATAAGAAAACAGTTCACCAACGGAGCGTTTTAAAATGACAGAGCTTTGACTTGCGTCCGGGTTAATATTAGCTCCGTTCTGACCCACGCATCAGTTGACTTGTGAGTGTATTCCATCTCGACTTGGAAAGCTTAACTGAGTTTATTGGCTTTCTAATTCTCCGCGTCATTTCTCGTAAGGTCATGAAATGTATACAGCCCAAACGGTAACTGTTAGAAACCTTTGCAAATACTACTTACCTAAAAAACACAGTAGATTCCGTTTTAATGATCAGGCTCATTATGATTACTACCCTTACTCTCACTAGCGTTTTACGTGTCCGTTCAACTCACACTGCACTGTCCAGATAATAGTTTAAACCATAAACAAAAAGGTTCTGAAAATAAATTGTACTTACAATGCTTGGCTACTGGTATTGAAAGCTGAGATCGTGTGCGGCCACGAGTCTTACGAGTAACTCACAACTGGTCAAGTGTTTCTGCACTTTATATATATATATATATATATATATATATAAAGCAATGCTGTAGTGACCGTAGTTCGCGAGCTTTAACTTCGCGGATGACAGCGTGTCATTTGCATGTGATCATCGGTTGGAACGATATGATTAGTCATTCAGGAGTGTCTTAGTTATTTTGCTCCACACATCGTGTTAAGTCATAAAATCGCAGCGAATGAAAAATAGCAGAGAATACAAAATGACCGGGCAACTGTACAAAGTTCCTCGCCTGAAGGTCCGATGACTTCTACTTTGCCACAGTTCAGACATTAGATCTATTCTTAGTTACATTTCTTCTAGGAACTCAGGAATGCCATTCAAAATTAAAACTTACCGTCAAAATATTCATTCGTCGTTAAGTTGATGTTAGTGTTCTTTTTCATACTGGAGGACCTGTACTGACCACCTGTACTTACAAATGCCGCATGGATATAAAAAGTTGTAGTGTAGCTGTTTTGTACAACAGGTTTACTGCCAATCCTCAATAACATGTCTGTACTGATTTTCAGCTTGTCTGAACTCACTTCGTAGAAATACTGGAACGAGGAATCAAAGTGTCTTCCTTCGTGTCAAGAATACAATGCCTGTGATAAGTCAACGACGAGTAATTATATTTTAAAAAAATCCAGCTGTTCGGAATGAAACATCTATTTCAGGTGCATTGGCGATGGTTACCTGAACTTACATAGAACCACATGATCAAAATCAGCGTTACATTTGTTTCAACCCATTAGACAGAGTTCGATAACTGGCGAAGGGTTCAACCTTTGATTGTCGTCCACTGACTCTCTGCGCGTGGCTTACAGTAATATTCAAGTCAGGCATTCGATTTTTATACGCCTGTGAGGGCGAACATTCCATATTTACCTAGTCACTTATTTACTATGGTCAAAATATTTTAAGAACAGGTTATTTATTTATTATTACAGCCAATTGTATCGCAAAACTTTGGAATTAATAAGAATGTGTATGTAATCAGATGTAACAGAAGAAACACAGGTACGCGTAAAAGCATGTGTAGATTTGTAAATGGACTTGATTGAAGATGTGGATATGCATTTGAAAGAATTGGAATAAATAGAACTACCAGAATCGAACAATGGTTGAGAAGTTAACTTTTTTTTTGTTTTGGACTGTTGAAAGCCAATACACTCAGTCGGAATGGAAGCATAAATATCATTATCTGTAGACAGCGAATCTAGAAAAAGTTTAACATCTTACTTATAAGAGAGCAATATTATCAAGGGGGAGCACGCATGCATTCACAGGAAACCATTGGAGACAAAACATAAAGTGTGGGTCAACTCACTTTTGTAAAACGCTGTCAACATAAAAAGACCACATGAAATTTTGATATAATTTAATGTCCAAATATTTGACAGATCAAGGTCTAACAAGCGTTTTGGCTTCAACTTGTAAGTGAAGGCTGTTAACTACGTTAGATCAAGAAATATCCATTTGTGTAAGGCTGCTCAAGAGTTGTTTTAATCATCTGGAGCTTGAAACATCTCCCTGTCTGAAGTGATAATGTAATGGATTATTAAACCGGAGTTGCAGTAGAAGATGCACGATTAGTACAATATTACCTAAACTACATTTTTAACTATATCTCCCTTTGCCGCCAAGCCCCATATTAATAAAACGAGATATGCAAAGTGAACACCATAAGAGGTAACGATATTCATGATTCTATCATGTAGACAGTATGGTCATATGCGCTGTTTCAAATTATAGGCCCTCAAACTGATCCAAATCATCTGGGATGACATATGTTTTAACGAATCCGTAATACCGGATTGCAGCTTCAGTTTTGAAGCAGAAGGTTCACAATTATCGGAAAATCAACAAACTGGTTGCTTTTGTACGATAAGCTGGTTTCTAACATCATTGAAGGGATCAGTTGGCCTAGTGATACCGTCTCTTTACGGTCGTCTAACTTTAGCGTTGTCTATAATCTAACAGATTAAATGTATGGGATGCAAAACTAGGTGTTATGATTTAGTACCAGGTCATGTTTATCAGCTACGACTATGAGCCTTCACAGATTTTTATCATGTTTCTGAAGATCTTTACCGCGAATCATGATAAAGAGAACATAGACAAAAGTTATGTTTCAATCACTGTCTTCCATAATAGCAACATTCACTCGTTTGAACCAAGCACCACGTCCTTGTAACTTTGAGTGGTATACATCACATTGTGTGAGCGTTGCTACGCCCTTCGAAGACTGCCACAGGTGCTTGATAACATACATCTTATAGACCGGGTGGGCTGAAAAATTGATAATCCAATGTGTTCCTCGCCATGTCGTTCATTCTTGACAACGGATCTGTCTCATAATAAGTAAAATGGTGGATTGTTTGAGCATAATCAATCAATATTCACTTTCTGACGTTCTTTGATGGTAACGGGAGCTATGATTCATCAGGAGACTTTAAATGGTTCGAAAATATTTTCTTTAAACAAAAATTACGCTCCCGATCAAACGAAAGATTCAGGTTCAAAGTCGTCAAGTCTGGTTGACGATTTCTACCCTGGAGCAAGGTTTGCGAAAAGGGCTGGAGCCTTAATGAGACCACATGGATAAAACGACTGTTTACTGAATTTCAGAAGGTGTTCTGACTTGTTGTGTAGGGTATGGGAATCATGTTAGAACAAAACAGCTACACAAAAAGTTGGAACAACAGCGAGTCTGGCATGAGGATAAAGTTTACCTTTTTATTTTGGAGGCACATATCACTGTCTACGGGTAGTACCTGTTGAACTTGTGAAGGTCGGAGTTGATGGTTTTTAATCTTTTGCGTACCACCTGTTAAGAATAATGGTAGCTTCGGAGACACAGCTATCCGAGCTCCCATTAACCATTAGAGAACGAAAAACTGTTTCCTCAACAGTAGCGTTAGTAACAGTATCAACCAAACATCTGGATGCAACTGTTGTAGTAACGAGTGGAAGAACTGAATTCGTCATATATACAACGGTGAAAACATCCAGTCTGTCAAAACAAAGCGAAAACCTGCTTTCACCAGCCGTTAAGGGGAAGCCAGCGAATTTTTTTTTTACAGATACTGCACATAGGACAACAAGCAAAGGAACCACCGATTAGTTTCAATCGTTCACGTAATAATTATACTAACAATTTCATGGAACAGGAATGGACTGTGGTGTCACCTTGTGTCCACACAAAAATGGACGATACTCTCTGATTAGCATTGTTTCACTGATCGCCAACAGTTGTGTGTCGTGAGTACGTAGGAGTAATTTGAACGATTTGGCCGTGTCACCTAAGACATGTTCCACGATCGATGAAACCGGATCTTCCAAGTGTACTACAGCCACTTGGTTGTTTATGACATTACGACTGACAACCACTTGGGAATATGCCCCATAATACGTCGATGCAAGCCCAGGTCTGTTCTGTCAACGTCAACGTCACTGGAGCTGCAGTCGAGCTGGTATATTACCTGAGTGACATATTTATCAGTTGAGCTGGACAGGTACGTCGTAATGTCAATATCACTTTGTGAACCAAGTTGTTAACTGATTGCTGATGGTTGAATTGTTCTTGTAGAGGTATATTCTTTATCTCCGTCGTTCTGCTTGCTATTTCTGGTGCCTTCTCTTTATTAGGGTTATTTATCAGTTTTTTCCGGGTAATCATTTTCTATCGCCGTATACCTAATAAGCCCTTCTTTCTTCCTCCAGTCGATCTGCTGTGCACATATTTCTTGCTTTGTGAACTAAGATTCTGACTACTCCCTTTTGTAGATAAACGGCACGACACTTGAGGAAGACAAATATTGTCTGCATCGTTCAGGTTTATAATAAAAGAACCGTCGCAAAGTTCCGTCCTGACATCCGGTGATAGGAATGTTTGAAACAGGCAAACAGTTGTTGATCTCCACCGGTTAACTGTTCAGTTTTACAGCATCCTGGTTGAATCGATCAGTTCATATTTGGTTCTCAGATGAATAAATTCTCAGGTGTAGTAGGGGATTTTGATTTTCATATAGATCGAACATCACCCACAATTGATCGCAGCTGTCGCATCCCCCGAAGACTTTCCAGTCGGCCCCTTTCGAACAACAGAAGCACTAGACTCGAGTTTCGCTCTCATTAGAGCTCGTCAGTAGTGCATATCCTTGCCACGGTCGGGACTAGAACTCCGGCCACACTTTCATGAGGCAACCATGTTTATCACGTTAGACACGACCGAATTATCATATGTGAACACTCAACCACTTTCGTTTGTGAGTAATGATCAGTAGTCAAACAGCACTTAACAAGTCAGTGATTTCTGTGATTTTAACTTGGAGAGAAATCCTAATCAACGGGTCATCGGCTGGAGTTAACAAACAGTAACTGTGTCTCCTAGCGAGACGATCGGGCAACTTGATCATTACTCACAAGCGAAAGTGGTTGTGTGTTCACATATGATAATTCGGTCGTGCTTGCTAATGTGAGGTGAATGGCGTAGTGATGAACAGCGTGTCCGTGGTTCAAATCCCGGCTGCAGTGGCGATGATATGCACTACTGAGGAACTCTAATGAGAGTGAAACTCGAGTCCAGTGATTCTGTTGTTCGAAATGGGCCGGCTGGGAAGTCTACGGGAATGCGACAACTACGATCAATTGTGGATGATGTTCAATCTATATGAAATTCTCATGTAATTAAAATCACTACATATGAATAGCAATGAGAATATAAGTGAGAAGACTGAAGACCTAGGTGTTGGTTTATTCATCTGAGAACATAAGATATCTCTTGAAGCAACAGGGTAGATAAGATTGACGGATTACTATGAAAACGATAGTCACAGCACGAACAATTCTCAGAAAGCTATCCATATTGTATGCCTTTAAGTTGGGAAACTAAAGCATCAATTCATTTGGACGTACTGAATAGTGACAAGCATAAATAAGATTAACTGACCAATTCAGTATGACCATTATGTAAACCTAGTGATTGAAGAAAAATCTTTGAATGTCAAATATCGAAAACACTGTCCACTTATGTTAGCTGAAGCAAGTTCACTGCGGATAGCATTGGGTCCATATGAGATGACTGTCTTGGTATCCAGCGTCTTTCGGGCACAACATTGCCTTCAATGAATTAGATCACGACCAGATGTGAAGTCATTTTATTTTCTGCAGTCGTTTATTTCGTTGTCCTACAACCACTTTATATCTCGCTTTTCTATTCAGCAAGCTCAATTAAATCCTGTCCTGGTCAAAATTTACAAGATGGTCCTAGAAACGGGATTCACAGTCAATTCGAACAGAGAGGGAGTTGAAGCCGTTCGGCGTAACCCAAATCTTGCTTTCATTAGTGACTACTATTTGCTGCTCAAGAAGGTAGCCGGCAATTGCAGTGACTTCCTACTGTTGGACGAGGTGGTAGACAAATCTCCGGCCAGCTTTGCCATGCGAAAGAACGAAACGTATGCAAGGATCTTTACAAATTAGTAAGTATCTATATCGATCTGTGCCACGTGATACTAGAAATGGGTTAACTACATTTCTAACTATATCTTTAACAATGATAAGTAGATGACAGATACCAAAGCATAGTGTCAGACCTGTTTGCGTGTATAGCTAAAAGGTGTGTTGACTAAGTCAATCCCTCTGTTTACTCTTAGCAGACTTTCGACCTGATCATCGAAGGTGTAGTTGATACACACATCCTTACCACCAACGATGAAACAAGTTACTGTTCTGTTAGTCTGTGTTGGTCCTTGATCGATAAATCAAACTGAAGTCTAGTGATACACAACATAATTATTTTCTAGACAGAGCAGGTAGACTGCTCTTTCACAAAGGTCTCCATAACAAGGACCACTTCTCAGCAAGGAACGCTTTCCATACAAACAACACCACCGTCATCAAGGCCTTACGACAGAAAAAAAGATATTTCCCTTAACACCAACAAGGAACAGGCCTTTCAGTAACTCAAGTCGAATTTCATCCTGCACAGAATAGGCCACAACAAACCACAACGTCGATTCACCTAAATTCGTAGCTGGCGGTCATTCTATTCGTCGGCTCCGGATTTCTGACAGCAGAGGATTTGGCCTAAAGTATTCGATAAACGGAAGCCACTATAAATGTGGCGGTAGAAAGCTTGTTGGCTCAATTTCAACCACTATCGATGTAAGTCAAGAGCTCAAGTGACACAAAGATTATGTAGCAAATTGACACAAGTGGTCAATGCTTCAACACCTCGAACACAAACACTTATTAACACAAAACACTGATCTCAGGATACCATGATTATCAGTGGCAAGTTAGTATACAGAAAACACTGATTCCTATCAAAGTAAACTCCAATGTTTCTTCTTGCATCCCTAAATGTCGCTCCATTGCTCAATACGTACCTACGCATGACTACTGCCGAGTAATATGGTGTGTTTGTTCGTCTTTACCAGTCTGTCACCCTTTACGAAGAGTTTGATGTATACGTTAGCAATACTACATTCCACTGCAAACTTTATTCTTAGGGTTGTAGTTTGTCATAACACACGTGCTTGGTCATTTTCTGTTACATGCTCCGATATGCGGCCCAGAGTTTTAGTGACCTATTATTTCTATCGTTCCTAATGTGACCTCACCGCAGTAATTTTCAACGCAGTCTTCAGAAACATGTGTATCTGAGTTCAAATCCCCGTCGAGGCACGGAACTCTCTTTAACAAGAAAGAGCATTGAACCTAGAAATGAAATCCTAAAGGGAGTGATTTGATAGTTTGTCTGAAAGCGAAAGCTGTGATCAACTGTGGATGCTGTTCGATTTACTTAAACTAGAGCTGCTCTTAAAGATGACGATATATATAACGGGAGATTCTACGAGAAAATGACAATCGATACAGCGATAACTTTCCTTTGCGGACGAGAGAACTTTACAGTGACTGACTCACGCTTAATTTCCGAGGTTTACACATGGTCGTTTCTCTTTCCTTTAGCCACATTGTTAAGTTTGAATCAACAGTGTCATCGTGAACTTGGAAGTTATCGTTACAAGTATTCAGTGTCGTTCTGAATAAGTTTACAACTTACGTGGTCACAGATTTCTTACGTCTAGGACAGTTAATTTATGAGTCAATGTCCCTCCGTGTAAAGAAGACTTCGGCATCCCCAGTTAGGGATTAACTTGCTGGAGATAGGCAATGCATAACTGTTGTATCTGATGTTCCCAACAAGTAGTTTGTCCAAATGGTTCATGGGTTGTACCAAAACTGAATCCGAGCAACAGCCGAACGCAAGTGTAAGCGCACAGGGAATGAATCGACAAACCCATCGCTCGTCTTGACTAAGCAACCACGTGACTGGTCAGGCGGGTCACCATAGGCAAGGGAGTACATGCACGGATGCGGTAAGTGCAGTCAGTTAGACTTCACCGATTCAACTCGCACGCACCCGTCGTAGAGAGAGAAAGACTAGGATTCATTTGTAGAATGTGATACTTTGTATGTGCATAATGAAGTGGCTATGCTAGTGTGGTTGAACTTAGGGGGTCGGCCTCGGTGATAACTAAATTTCATTCGTTACCCCTCGTTCCTGCTTGGAGTGTTATTTCTGCTGATTGATCTTAAGTGTAATTGACTAGCTGAACCAGTTGATCGGAACAGTTGTGAACAATCCTTCAAAATGAAACATACATAGTTTGTAGTCCAGTTACTCAGTAGTCTATTATCAGAAACTGAGGTAGGTTCATAAGGCGCTGCTGACGAAGTTGATCCGATAGTACCGAAAAACAGTATACAGTGAAAGGCAAGTAAGCCACAGCAAGGAAACAGCCGGCGGTCCCAGTCTCTGATTTACGATCTCCAAATTGTGGATCCATGCGTGAACGAGTCTATCGTAAGGTGCCAATCGGAAACAGGACACCAAAGTGATATGGATATTGTAGTTTATCGAAGCTACTGCCACTATGTATTCAATCACTTCACGTAATCGAGTGGAATTGCATAGTCTTTTTGCCTAACTGTGTCCCATCAATGAATGTTACTTAACTTGCACCATAACGCTTCATTCCGCTCCTTTCAAGCAACCGTTCAATCCTAGCACTTTATCCACAGAGGTGTACTTTTGAACGTTCGTCATCTCCTGCTTGCACTACTGACATGTTCTAACAACATTGAAACTCGAGAATAAATACTTCTTTTCGAAAGAGGCTGACTGGAAAGTTTAGTTGCATGCGAAAGTGTTGTAAGTGGATCTACAACCAACGAGCGCGTAAACAGATGACAGAATAGCGGTTACTGAAACGGCGGATAACGGAACGACGGTCAACGGTAACGAACAATGCAATACGGAGTATATGCGGTCAGTTAGCCTCTTCCCGGTCAACCCATCCACCAAAGGCTACCGCATGAACACAGAGAAAAAGACTGACCTTCAAACAGAGCTTCTTTATGTCGCTCAGTCCGAAGAAAACGTGGTCACAAACCCGTTCGTGTTTATGAGGTTTGGGAGTAACAACAAAGCAAGGTCAAAGGGAATGGACCAGATAAAAGTCCCGACAATGGGGAGTAGACGTGTAAACGGGATGACAACCACAATTATCACAAAGGCTGGAGAGGGCTGAAACCGGAGAAGTACACGACTATGGCAACAGTGAAAGTCACTGACAAGTGTACTATGTTAGTCTTCCTGCCAAAATATTTTCATGGAACTGGCGACTTCCCCGACAGAAGGTTGTGATCAGTTGTGTGTTGTTCAACCGGAAATTCCCTGTTTGGTCATGCTGTTCGTAGCCCCAGCAAGGCAAGTCGACACTTAGTTGAATCACAAAGTCTGATGATGTGACATCTCAGTCATGACTGTGATTAACCGAATGGGTCAGTTTTCAATGACTGAGTGCAACTACACATCATACCAAACAGAAAACAGAAGTGTTGAACCGGCGTTATTTTTCCCGCAGACAGATCAAGAGGGTGGTCTGTGTACGGGTTGTCGCTTTCCTAAACCAAAGTCGGGTAGTGAACTTCGCGCTCTCTTGTATTTGAAGCTGCGGAAAGTTCAGAAAGTCACTTCGTCCTGGAAATTAAGCCAGTGATTTCACTGGGTTGATTTGGTGGCCTTCAAGAATATACTGACGAAACAGTTTAGCTTCTGTTGACTCGCTTGCAACATAAGGGGCAGTCACTGACTCCTTCCATTTTACGACATACATAACAGTCAACTGGGATACGATTTGCAATGTGTTCTGATTACTGTTTGAATTTGTTGTAACTAACTGTTGTAAGTGTCCGCTGTTGTATCTCCTTGTACGAACTCTATTTCAACTGTTTCTGGCCCTACCCTCTGCATGTCATGCAATGTACAATGCTAGATTTTTCCCGATTGAGCCTTTTCCAAATCAATAAATATGATAAACCATTCGTTATCAACAAGGGATGTAGAGCAAGTTATTACTATGTTACAAAAGAATTTTATGTTTAACTTCCGCGATAACGGAGGAAGGGATAGGAAACTATAATTAGGACTGGACTGTCCAACGATTGATTAACCGTGTGCATCGCGTTATACTAGGCCATGACAGCCTACGATTTGCAGCGAAGCCTTTTCAGACAGGTTGGACCGGCTTATCGTAACAACCTCAGTAACGTACATGAAACCTGGATTGTGATGGCACATTAATGTCGTGAATGCTGAGGGCAACTGCCATTGTGGTTTGCTGAAGAGGAGTGTCGTCCAGTAGACCAAGATGACGAAGCTGTCATTATTGTACCGGATTATGAGACTCGGACACGTAGTCCTTCATTCCTGAGGTGGAAGACATCTGTTCTGCCTACATAACCCGCCCATGTTAAGTAACAATTAGGATACATAATACGGATTTGGGCCAGTGGATTTATTTCCTTTGGTTAAAGACGGGGGAAGCTATCGATCCTGTGGATTTGTGGTCATGGTAATCGCAGCGCCTGAACAAACCATTTTTGTTGACATAACACCGGGTCAAGCAGCTTGACTCTGACAGTCTCGGTTCGATAACCAACCTGCGCGGTTAAACCGATGGACGAGAGTGACGTATTAGACAAATCAAGCCATCGTCACCTGGTTGACCATTGACCTAGTTTTTCTGAAATAAGTCCGCTGGACAAACCGATCTACCTCTATTAACTCCCTATATAATTGTAATAGCCTGTAGATGCATTATCGAAAACATGTCTGTCTATGTCTTTATTACCAATAAGAAAGCAAGGTCAAAAGAAGATCACATAAAAGTACAGACAATACCTCGAGGTCCCAAGCAAAAGGCGAACGTATCAGCGTGGTGCCAAAAGTAGTCACAGAAAGTCAAAAACGCTGGTGAAAGGCTCAGAATGAAGTACCAGTGTCATTTTTAAAGGTTACCCAGAATAATAATGTTTTGCGGCTTTCGCAAGGCAAATAAAGCGGTTTTTCGAGGAATTGAAAACTCCCCTGAGTTCATCGGTCGTTTAACATTCAGGCTCTGTTGTTATCCCGACGATGCACAATGAACAAACTTGCAGGCGTGAACAAACACTTCTGTCCCGAGCACTGTATGATGCGTGCCACATTCATCTCCGTGCATCACTCGCGTGACATGTACTTCACAAATGTCGCGCTGCCGCACAAACACGTAATCAAACAAATGATGGTGACTATTTCGTAGGTGAGTCCAGGTCGTGGAATCAGTTGTTTGTGGTAGCCAACTCGTGAGTAGCACACAGGTGGAGCAGGCAATGACCGTTCTCATTGACCCCATCAATGCCGCAGGATCCGAGTGCTGCTGGTCAAGCTATCGACTCCCGCTCAACCAGCCTGTCGAAATCACTCAGTAGGTCACTTTTCGGTACTGAACGGATTGTGGCGAACAGCTGATAACAGGACTGGTTCTTTATACTATCAGTGTACCACATGGTTGGATCGAAAACACTACGAAATGTGGCCGACTTTTGTTGACCGCATCGCAAGCGCATGGACAAAATTTGACGGTAGATACGGTTCGCTCATAATCAAAACATTGATGCGATCAGCTACTGCAAAACAGACAGTTTTCTCCGAACACCCTCTGCCGAGTAACCGATCCAGTAGAAGATGTAGCCGGCGCCGGCTTCTCGGAGCTTACCTTGGTCTCGGGGTCTTTCCTTACTCCGGGATGTGACGTGAATATCGCAGTGGCTCAGTCCCATCATAATCAGTACTGTGTGATGTCCCAGCTGACTGGTGTTACATCGATACAGCAACGCAAGCACATTTCATGTAACGTGATGGAACTTTTCGCCTACTGTTAAGGCGTTCCCTACTGACAACTTAGTGACTAGTGTCCACGGAGTGTATGGCTACTGAATTGGTCGTTTTTGTGATTGCCGTATCACACCACACAAAAGCGTGTTTTTTCATCCATTCGGAAGAGTGTCATAAATGTAACCAGTATGATCGACGCAGATAGCCTGAAAAACCAGATGTGGATGTATATTGCCATAACTACAACGGCGTTGTACTATCTTTAAATTGTTTTATTCAGTAGTTTACGAACAGGACACACGTAATTCACGCAACCTCCTTGTAACACTCGCAACCCGACTAACACCATCTATCAGCTTTACCACTTGTGCAAGCCCGCCACACTCATGATCACGCATTTCACAAAACAAAGCTATTTGTATCTGTCTGAAGTAAACCGTTGTATGCTGTTCCCTGAGATCTTCAACGCATGCGTATTCACCCATAACAGTGCGATCTCGATGTCATGTACAAACAGCGTGCACAAACGTCCACTGTCAGAACATTCTTCGGAGTCCAGATACCGTAGATGTACGTCGGTCATGAGGAATTCCAATTTGTAAATATGGCACAATATTCAGCGGTAGGAATGGACATGGTAGAACCGAAACATCACACGGGCACGAATTCTGCTAATATAACGCCACATGAAATGGTTCTGAGTAAATGGTCCACACAGCAACATCAACTACCATTGCAACCAGTGCCGTACTTCGGTCTCCGCGATGGGACCATAGTGCATAACGGATTGCTGTTCATAGAAGGCAGATTTATAACCCTATAACCAATTCGTTAGAATGTGCTAGGACGTGCCCGCCGGGTCCACCTGTGTATAGACTTGCGCATCGTCAAAGGCAAGTGTCACGTACTGAGACACAGAATCGAGAAAACTAGAACAATAATAGTATGAGTGGCACTGAGCAATCTCAAGTTATTGGAAAACACATCACCCTTTTCATACAGGAACAACAGTATTTACGATTGCTATTGGACACAGGCATTTTTGTGTTTTGGTTGGACCGTATATCGCTAGGTTCTACGACTTTGCACGGAGAAACCCGGTTGTTTAAATTGGGTACGCATTCAAACAAATTGTTCCACTTCTCACCTCTTACAAAGCAATTCGATAAAACAACGGATCTCTGTTTCTGATTGGGTGGCACCGATAGTCAGTTCTGCAATTCCGCTCGCAGTAGCTTGTAGGTGAGTTCTGATTGGCTAAGCTTTCTTCAGTCAAAAAACCGCTCCACTCCAATCACTACAACGAGAGTCGATGTTTTGATCTAGAGTGACAAACACTTCGGGACTGTGTCAACAACTGCACTATGCAAAGTTTAGGAAACTCGAGAAGCCAAGGAGACTCACGCTAAATCCCCCAACGACGTCAATGAGGTGCAGTCGTTGATTTATTGTTGAAATGTTCGAAGAACTGGGTTAGTGCAGTGATTGGTTCACACTTGATGCGCCCGCAAATGCCACGATGCAAAGCATAAGCTTAGATGTTACTCCACCCGTTATGGCATACTGGAGGGAATAAGTTCACACACCGGGCACATACATACTAACGCGAAGCAAAAATCGGTCAAGACAAAATTTTTCAAATCGAATAGCCAGTCCACCTCATAGTCAGTTTAACGAAGAGCCTGACACAGTTATAAAGGAAGCAAAGCAACGTTTGTAAAAGGCCAGATTTATCCAGAAGAACCTTTGTGAGACGATAAAAGAGAAACGCAACATATAACCATCGGATGTTGGCCTAAATCCGGTTTGAAGTCTAATCATTCAAAAGATATACATAACACAACAACGTTACTGTATCCACGGGAACGATCACAGGCTCAATCATGAAAAAGGAAGTCTTCACTAGTGGATGACGGCGAAGAAACGGCACTCAGGTCACTCATTCAAAGGTCTGCCAGATCAAACGATGAGAAAAGAAGTTTTTATTTACCGTGTATTGTTAAGCGTTCTCAGGTAGACAACATGTGTTTGTGTTTGGAAAGCTCATTTGACCTTCCTGATTGGACGGCTGAGCATTAGGTTGTTTACGCCTGCGTGTTGGTATTGCACAGTTTATCGTCATGGCGCATGGTTGTGTCAGCATTCTGTTGCCTACAGTTTCCGCTATATATTTGTCTGCCTTGAAACAATACCGTACTACTGTTTAACTGTATCCGACGTCCACATTCCTCACACAACATTATTTAGCCCATGCGTGTGGAATTGGGAAACGGTAATAAGCCGCTTTGGGTGACATTTTTGTGGTGTTTGTGTAGATGAACAACCATGAGGATGGCATTGAGTAGGACCGAGACATTAGAGAAAATGGGTGAGAGGAAAAGAAGAGCACTAACAGATTAAGTAACAACTGAGATAACATGGGAAAAAATCCGGTTAGCAAAACAACGCGCAAGGACAAAATATATGAAATCGGACAGAGTTATTGATACAGTCTAACGAAGAGAAGGATACAGCGAATGGTACTACACTAATCGGGTCGGCCAGTTTGAAGAACCAAATCAGAAAGTATTCAGGTGGGAAGATCTTGGCAATCAATCATTAACCATCGGAGGAATCGGAAACTTAAGTAAGTGAAATCTAGGCAAACGATCGGTAACTTGAGCCCTGCGACTTGAAAAGGCAGCATTGTGAATCACTTATAGTTAGATAATTTGATCGAATCCAGTCTTGATTTCAGTGTTAATGGGTCACATGACAAGGAACACCTACTTCAGTTTAATTGTATATATTCTGTTGTGCAAAACTTTGTACAGCCATAGGCGGATATATTGATGTAGATACGGAAACTTAAACAAGCACGCAACAACACATACTCGAGTCGTCAAACGATTTGCACGCAATGCATGTAAGACCAAAACATTTGATTCGCTCTTACATTGTAACAACGAATTTCAATTGCTTTGATAGAGTTTGTTGATAGTTTTTTTCTTTTCATTTTCAGTCTTTTGAATCTAAGTGAGAGGGGAGTAATTGACCGCTTGTTTCTCAAATGGTTACCCAAGAAAGAACAATGTATCAGCAAGGAAAACGGTTACGTTCCGTTAGAATTGGAAGCAGTTGGTGGGGGTCTGCTTCCGGTACTTCTGTGTGCAGTTGCCAGTCTAATTGCCTTGGGTCTGGAACGAGCCTGGCATCGATTCGGTTCTCAGTTTCGCGAACGTACATGCCGATGGTTCCACAAACAGCAAATAAGTGCAAATGTACCGGGAATAGATTCACAGCCTGATGAGAGAGTGTGCCCAGAAGAAAATGTGGTAAACGAAGCCAAACAGACACACTGACAATACATGTGAAGGTTCTAGGCGTTCAGTTGAAATTATATGAACTTGTATCCGTACTTCATAAGATGAGACTCATTCCATTTGCAACTCGACATTACCTCCGATTCACTCATGACATAATCACTTTCGACTGTTATCATATAGTTACACCCCACTTGTCATTTTGATAAAGCGAAAGTAAACTATGTTTTGGGCAGTTAAACGACAGTTGGGTCGGGAACAAATGGCGTGATTGATCACCCAGTCGTCATATGCATCATGACCGTATGATCGGTTACAGTCATCCATAGTTGTGCACAATCAAGACAGACACTATAAAAATGTCAACCCTCGTGGTCCATGCCGTTTACTGTTTATTACAATAAATAAGTTATCACTCTCGAAAAAAATAAATGCGCTTGAAAAAATCAAATGGGTTTATCAAAAAACGAATCTCCGTAGACGGTTTATTTCACGAGGTCTTAGCGAAACAACGGATTCGAGTTAGTATTCTATAAGGAAACCATCGCACCTTATCGAATTTGTATGTTTTGTTCACCGTTTCAGAGAGTTCAGTCTGTTCCAGTTAACGACTCACTTAGTAACTGGTTTAACTGAGTCCCAATCTGAGTCGTGCAATTAAGGATACCTCATACACTAGCATCAAGGCTGTCGTTTTCCTGGCCAATCAGTGGTTAAACTAGAACTCAGTGCTACACTAGAATGAAGGATAGGCAGTAAACTGGATAATGATAGTTACGACAGGTTATCCCGCTTGTTATAGTTCTCGTCCCCTGTGTTTGAAATTTGTCAATCCTCCCGTCGTTTATCATTCATTCTGTCATAGTACTGCCGAGAACAGACAAGTACTGACAACGTAATCATTGGCAGACTGCTTTAACCTCGACAGACTGCTACGTCCTGGTTGATACGAGTACCTTTGAGTTTGTAGGCTTCTGCGTTGGTCACACTCTGTACGTGCACCGAGCAGCATCAGTTCGGTGCATTGGTCATGGACAGAGACAAGGAGGATAAACGAATGTACACAGCTGGATAGTAAAATGTGGACAGTACAAAAAACTCCACATCAAAACGGTAAACAAGTAAAAAACCTGTGATCATGGACACTTGACCAAGCTGCGTGTCTCAACAGTGAGTGATCGGATAGAGGTTGAGTACAACCCACTATTTATTTTGTCATTCAACTAGCAGAATACATGCACACTGAATAGATGCAGCGGTTCCTGGCCCTGGATCGACTTCACCTAAAGCCCGAACTACCAGGATGTACACCAGTTGGTAATCGACAAGTCTACTGGACAGTTTACCTGCAACATGATGCTCATGTCTAAAATCAACATTGATGTACCCAGGCATTGTTTGCGCCAGATAATATGGTACGGAGGACTATCCCCTGGATCATTCGGTGGGTACTGAATACAGTAAGGTGATGGGACTTCAGTTTGTAAACTGAGTTTCCTGACGTGAACCCATCGTGCAGCTGATAGAGCACACGCTGTGTGAAAGAACGTATCTCGGCTCGAATTGAGCCGAATTACCTGTTTTTCACGTTCGGGTCTCTTACTTTATCCTTTTAGAGTACTATGCAAATTCTGGATTATTGTATCAGGTGCCGCGGTCTCCGTCACATGTAATTATCAGGAGTTTTGAATCGTTTGTGTACAACAAGGCTTGATCCGTAAGTGGTGTGTACGTGTGTCCGTAAAGCACACACAAGTAGTACAGACAACCTTGTGACCCAGGTGTCAACGCGTCTGGCAAACCGTTACCTGACTGCTGAGTTTCAGTTGATCTATTTCAATGAACGTAGAGTTCGATCGTCTTCCTACCAGTGAAATGAGCCGCACAAGCTCTGTCTCAGTGTGCCCCAGGGAAACAGCTTTATGATTGCTATTGTTGCGGCTTAAAAGGTACTTGTTTTTTCGCATGACATCAATTATAAAGTATGTGAAAACGACGGACAACGAACGCCAACCCTATTTTGCAAGTCTGCTGTGTATTCATATCCTTCGCAGTGGTACAGCCACATTCTGTTTGGTGACACATCACGAATAGTATATACATATGTTTTCAGTGGTAGCTTCTAATAACTAATCCTTTTGCCCGCTGGGACCTGTCCCTTAGTTTCCGCACGTATCAGTCATGCTATACTGCAACGAAACTGCGTGTTATACAACACTGTGACAACTGGCAGCAAGTAGTACTTGGACCGATAACAACGAAATGGGCATCCTCTCGTGCACGGGAAAACCAGACCACTCGTCTTCCTACGTATATTGAGCAAAGATGCACTGAATACAGTGAGACGAGCCACAATCAACCATATCATTGCGAAAAAATTACAGTGGCTAATGAGCGTTTCGCGCTGTGACAGATCGACAGAATTGTGGACACGGGAAACGGTTAACAAAGTACGAGGATTTGTTAACCGGTGGTTTGCAGGGGACTGTTTAAGTAACCACATGTTTCGTTCCATTGGCAATAGCAAAGAAATATCTCCAGATGAATCGCATCAACCATCCGCTTTAATTAGTTTTAGCTTTTCCCGTATTGTGTTCTCTGTAGGTTTATTCTATATAGGTTTCCCGGACCCACATTATAAGCTCGGTCGTGTACAGACTGTTGCTGCCTGGTGGCACTAAACCCCGCCACTTATGCTCATCACACAGCAAACCGAACGCTCAACGTACCCACTTGTCGTGTTGATCACTGCGCCATCTACATCACGTTGTAAACGCTCCTCCGCATTCACTAGGGAGTAACGCTTAGATTGCATGATCATCTTGAGAAGAGACACAGTAACTGTCCTGTTAGCTTCAATGACTTCAGAGCTAGGAATTTTCCCCAAGTTGAAATAACACATATCGGTAACTTGTTACCACAATGAAAAGTGAGGTACGGAAAAGTCCGCAGTTCCTATTCTGACAATAATCCCATGTAGTTATTTCTTAATGTTCGCTCACAAACCTACGCTCAAAAGTAAACACAACCTTCTTGAGGATTTATGAGGTGGACGGAAAAATCCGTGAAACAGAAACTTTTGTGTTAGAAGTCACAGGATACAGTCTCCGATGAACTGTCGTTTCTACGCGCACTGTTCTTACAAAATGGCTATCCAGAGCGTTTTGTAGACAAGACTATGAAGCGCCATGAGAAACAAGATAAGATGAACCTAGCGGGAAAGAAATCAGGATTTATCTCATTACCATTCAAACGGGATACGTTTGCCGAAACAATCACTAGGAGACTTGACACCGTCACAAATAGAACATTCTGTGCCGCAAAATTACGCGTCTGTTTCAACTCTAATCCAGCTTTGCGTTCACGATTGAAGGATAAAATGCCCGTTTCTGTGGGTTCTTTTTGTGTATACTCGTTTACTTGTTCCTGTGGAAGTAGTTACGTGGGTCGCACGACCAGGCGCTTATCTGAACGTATCCGTGACCATCATCCAGCCTGGAACAACAGTGGAGTCACCAAGACGATTACGAGCGCAACTGTTTCACACCTGGTCGATACACATCATACTGTCAACCTGGACTCCTGTTTTCGTCCGATTTACCGAGTTAACGCCAGTCATTCAAAAGCTGTCAGATGCCGAATTTTAGCCACAGCCGAAGCGACTGGAATTCGATTAAGAAAGCCACCCTTGTGCGTACAAAGCGCTTTGTTCAGGCGTTGAAGTTGCCATGGCCAACCACCGACACCACGATCGATCAAACCGTCTTGGTTCCAGTGGCGTCATAATTTTGAGGTAATCATACCAAAACGTTGGTTCCGTGTGTGCCGATGACGTGCTCAGCTCCACTCAAACTAGCTACTTGTTTCCGTTCGTCCCGTCCTGACAACTTTGTTTCATATGAGTTGTTATGTAATTAGTCTGATGACGAATAACCGAAAACGAGGTTGTTCGCTATACTACTGTTTTCTGAAGTCAAGTTTTATCAACTCGATCACTTCATATAACGAATTGCTAGAAACTATTGGTGCGTGATATCTCAATATTCTATTGGTCTGGATGAGTGCAATTTACAGCACATACGGCTCATGATACCCAGTTCTTTATTCGCCTTTTCTATTTGGACTAGTCAACTAGAACTGTGTGAGAGGATATACCGAACAAACACCGAACTCATTTTGTTCATGTTCAGAACATAAGCGTCCGGATATATTGACCTCACGAACAACGACAGTTCGGACATGGGCGAGTTAGAGCACCACTGTACCTTGCCAACGTTTCTTCCAATTCGAGCGGATGGATATATTGGACTGACAGTTTACACTGCACATTGGTTGCCCCAATTTAAATGATTTGTGCATCGAAACTCGATGTATGCGATCGTTTGCCTGACCGTTGTGCACGTGGTTTCCATTCCTAACGGATGCATGTATGACAACCGTTGAAGGTCTGATACATGTTTTAGTGATACCGATTTGCTTTTGGGTAGGGTTACTTGTTAAGTCAGAAGACAACAATCTTGTAGACGACGAACAGACTGAAGCACCGCGTTGGTCCTCACCTATCAGAAAAGTACTCGGATCCGAATACCGAATAGTTAATCGGCGCCATGATCAACGAGATGATAGTGGCGAAACGGAAACGTCAGCCTCTCGAGTTTGACATCCATAGGATGCAAAGATACAAATTTAGCAAACGGCCACATTCATACCTTCCGCTGCTGGTCGTTATGTCTATTTAGTGAGTCAAAACCAAGTGTAACTCGACTGTAGAGTGTGTAGTTCGAAAGCGAACCTTTTACTTTAGGAATCTTCTCAATATGACGGCACGTATAGCCAATGTCTAATATCCATTTAAGGATTGGGCTGTATATCTGAGTTGTAAACTTTAATTTCGGGTAGAATTCCACAGTTACCAACAATCCTTGCGGGCAGCGCGAGCTAAAACGCGTCAAGTTCAATTATCCCAGTCGACTTTAACACGTGACGTCCGATGCGCAGTTACGTGCATATGCAGATTGCAGTACGCAGGTCGTACAATGACAAAATACTACACACTCGAACATTGGAATATATCTCGAAACGGTTTTCTCAATGTTAAAAGTGGAACGGCTAGGAATGTCATAATCAAACGTTTGTCAGGATGTGACCACACAGCAGATCTCGCGAAAGCTCTCCGTGTTGTTAGCCAGACCGTGAACAAGCGTGACTTAACTTCTTCTGTGACTATATTACCCTTGTTTTTAGCTTGTAAATATGACTCCTGTATGTACTGACTAATTGTATTCTGTCTATTTAAACTGTTGGTAGATTAATGAACACTTGCTGATGTGCCCGCCCTCTTAGTGATTGCCCATCTCGTTCCTTCGTATATTGAATAGGTTAACTCGACCATTTCCCCGTACACGCCTAAGTATCTGTCCATTCGGCCATGTTCTTGTGTATATAACTGACGAGAACGAAAGAAATATAGTTGGAGCATACATCCTACATACCGCTTTTGGCGTTTCCGAAGAGATGCAAGCGAGAAAAATCAGGGTTTCGGCTGGACTCGAACCAGCGACAGCAAAACATGTCCAGCTGAGCTATAGAGCAACGCCAGGAACAGAGAAATTTTGTATTTAGACTTAATTGCCCACCCAACCCTCTGTATCATACGGAATTCACCGAATTACTCAAGGGATTGACTGCCCAGGCGGGATTTCCTCACAGTCCACGATAAAGCCTACAATTCTGGACGTTAAAATCGTACTACTGATAAGTAGTGTGGAAGATTTGTCAACTTATCTTAGCCTGTGGAATCTGCCACATCACATATCAGTAACAGTCTTGGCGTTACTCAAGTCCATATGTGGACAACACTACTTTAAAGTAATACAGCAGTGTTGGGGTATTTTATAATCATCCAGTGGTCAATGTTTGTGATGAGTACATTCAGTCAGGAAATGGCGGTTGGCGATCGATCGCGTTCTTTCTTTTAGAACACACCATCAGATCCCTTGATTTGATATCTGTACAAATCACATGTTTTCTGAAGCTTAAATACAATACTGACGTTACAACTCGCCCCTGGACTGTCACCTTTCCCCTTTTCGTCAGAAACTGGGGGTGCCATCATCTGAAGTATTTCAGGATTATAATCATTCATCGCAAGGCCCGTTTACTAAACCGTCACGAAAACCCCGTGACCAATGGATTTCACGTTAGCCTAGAACTAAACACCAACACGGTACTTAAACACTAGACCATCAAGTTAAATCCTGCTTAGCTTTTGAAGTTTGATGACGAACAGCGATGTGGGTGCAGAAAAACGAAAACGATAAATTGCACTGACTGGTATTAAATTGAATTGCTAGAAAAGAAAAACAATAAAATGATGACTTGTTTGTTTTAGTACATGAAGCAAGAAAAAGAAAAAATACGAACGTTATAGAGAGAGAGAGGGAGGGAAAACAACCGGAAAGAAAACAAATCAATAGGCAGATAGAAAATTTTCGGAGATGGAAGCCGTAGCAAAAGCTTACAACAATACGATTGTGATACAGTGAACAGGGCCGATTACAAAAGCACCCATAAGTAGCAATTCGAGATTACGAAAAGTAGAACGAGTTTGTGAACAAAAAAGCGTCCAAACGAGAGAAAAAAGACAAAACACCTAGCTTTGCGAAATAAAGAAATTCCATCCAAAAAACAACAGATTATGAGAAGTAATCATTATAAATTCAGTTGAAAAATCAAGTAAGAATTTTTCGTCCCAAAGATTTAACAGGAAATGAACAAAAGCATGAAAATCGGGGTAAAGAAATGCGACAAAATGAATCAAGCGAATGACTGTCTGTTTAATTGATCCATTTATTGACTGACTGAATTGTAAACAACCAAAGAATGCCCAGAAGTTGTTACAATTAAAATCAGGTAGAAAGCGGAATTATGTAATGTCCGTGGAGAAGACCTGCATTCAGTAGGTTTCCGTCGTGAGTACCTCAACTATGGATGGAAATTGTAGGAACACCTGGTTCCGTAGATCAGACTCACCTGACTCGAATGGACCGTTTGGATGCGAAGAAGAAACGGTTGTGTTGTAATTATCGGAGAGGGTGAAAGCGAAAACCAATTCGGCGCACGCAAAGACGCAAACTGATTGGCGAAAAGAAGTGCGCCAGTAGCGGTGGGAAAATCGAAAAGCAGTATCAGTGTTAGGTGTGTAAGCGGTTAACAAGTGGAGGAAGGACAATGGGGACGAAGGATACGTCAGAACTGTGCGTGTGTACACATGCGCACCCCCCACTTCAAATATCCGTCACAGACACATCGAGATCCTCGTTTACAGGATGTTCGATCGAGTACTTCAATGTTAGTTCCTTTGTTTCGGCTGTTTATGAGGAAGAGACGAACAGCACAGTGTGAAACTTCAAGTGGGAATATTCGCATTTTGAGTACGACAAAATGGACTAAAACTTGAGCCAATTTATAATAAACCAGTTGTGTCAGACACTCACTCCTGAAGATATTCAGCTGCTCAATCAAGTCCGTCAATTTGTAGCACAGATCACAGATGCTCCTAGCTCATTGGAACATGGCAAATGATCGTTTCGCTCACAATAGCTTGGTTTTCATTACACTTTAGCGTGACGATTCACGAACAAGTAAAATAAAGGACAGTCACGTAGTGACCAGTGAAGGGCCGCATGAACAAGCATTTTAGATGTCGATAACTAGCGCATTCCATATAGGATAAAAGCTCGAAATGACAACTTATCAGTACGTCTCGGTCGACTGAGTCGAGACCGCTAAAGACCACCGAAATTATAAAATTGTCTGTTGTATACGTGTGCGTGAACAGCTATATATATATATATATATATATATATATATATATGCGCGCGAACATTAGTGGATAAAATGACCGGTATTTAAAACGGTTAGAAAAAATGGCAATACACTAAGGTACTTATCGTCCTACGCTGGCTCGAGACACTAACATTGTAAGTACAGAAAATGATGTATTTCTAAAAGGATGAACATAAACGGTTTAGTTTACGACGTATTTCCGTTAAAAGTACAGTTCTACAGAGCTGAAATGTACATCACTCGAAACATCGTAATGTTTTTCTACCGACTGGCGAATGAATGTGAGAACACCAAATGTCTCTCTTAAGAAAACCTGACGCATCTCATACATTTTGTTAAGTACAACTGATTACTCCACGTGGTACGTGGGTGTATATAAGCCATCATATCAAAACGTTAGGCGGTGTGCGTGTTTGCACATATCACTGTACGGAACAGACGTGACCCGCCAACGGTTGTTCCAATCTATTCAATTTACTGAAGTGTGATGCACGTCTACCTTTCTCTAGCTTCTTTTGACATTGGCCAATAAAATTTCACGGACCAGTCACCTACATCTTCAATGTAAAGTAAACTATAAACAGATATATGATTGCAATTTAACCAATGTCAGTTTGAGTCCATTGTGGTAAACATCATGCTAAAAAGTTGGAAACGTTGATACATATCAACAAGGAGTTGAAAGATAATGCACATGCAATTAATCTTGTTAGTAAAACGTTCCTCTAAACTCACAATAACTGAAAATGGCTTCCATGACAATGTTCCGCCATGGTACAGATTTGACGCATCAACCAGTAGCTATAGCATGAAAGTGTGCCACAGACAAGTGAGCACACAAGGTATGTTCTTTTCTAGCACTCAAACAACGCATTTTCCTAGCTGTTAATCTTGTACTATCCGTTCGATTCAAAATCAATGAACGTTATTCGACGTACTTTAACGAGTTACTTTGAGAAACGTCATTGCTTGCATGCTTGGTACATTTAATAAACCTACACTCCACTTGGCTGCCTAAAATGCGGCAGAAACGTTCGTCCCTTGAACATTGTCTCTGATTTATAACGCTGGAATAGTATAATCGGGTTTCACCAAGTGTCGGAGTCAAAACTTAAGGACGTTTATAATATTCAAGGAAATTTAAAATGGCCACGGCTGACAACTATGTACTTTCCGTACTAAGGATGTTGGCAGTCTAGAGAAAAAATGTCAATCTGTCCAAAGTATACTGGTAACTTGCTATGAGTGGTAGAAGCGGGGATCGATAACACATTCACCATGTGAACGACCTCCAGTTATCATGTATGTCTCATGCAAGAAATTGTGATTCAAGCCTATACACACCGAAGTGCCCTACTAGGGTGCAAAGTGGATTAACTTTGAAGTAAATATTACACACCAAACAATACATTAAAATCTTACAAATTGTAATCTGTCTCTAAGGAGAGAAACGAGTAGACACAGAAACCACCGCTTGGCATATTCGAACGACGGAATATTTTCTGGTTAGCAACATCGTAGTAGCTCAACATCAAGATGGCTCTAAAAATATGTACTGCCCTCGTCGTTCACGTGATAAAAAAAGGGATCGCATTGATCGATCTCAACCTCAGTAGGGCTGAAAACCTCGACCTACCGACTGTAGATTAAATGAACTGACTGAGATTATACAGTATGTCAGAAGAGCTGTTAATAATGGGGAGAAGAAGAATTATGGTTGACCACGCAACTGAGGATCCGAAAAACCGTTCTGCAGTTACTTAATCACACTTACCAGGACCCAAATCTAGATCCCATTCAACATTGTTGGATTTGTTCATACGAATTGGTTTCGTACGATCATACTTTTCCGGATGTTTGATGACTGGCTCGAGTAGGTTGACCTGTTAAACGAACACAAAAGCAACATCAACATGAGCTTGCCGTAAATAAGAAAAAGTAGACAGTACAACTAGCCAACTAATTCACACTACTTATAATTGCAAATGAGTAACATCATTTCTCTTTGAAATGCTTTGACCCATGACAGTCGTTCATGCCTGATTTAACGAGTCAAACCAAACTAAAAGTATGCATCGATATATTTTGCACAGATCGACGCAGCAAGTCGATAGCAACCCAATTAATTCATCCTCACTAATTCACATCCACCACATGCCCGAAACTCCATTCGGTTATCATCGGTGTTATCGAAATACGTAAAGAATTGTAGTGGTGTAAATCGCGAACAAAACACTCGTCTTTCATCGCCTTCCAACGTGAGATATTCTCAAACCAACAAATCTTACTGATAGATTTTCAGCAAACAACAAACACCACTAGTCTGAAGGACGGAATATTGAATGGAAAAAATGACGGACTTTTATGAAGCACAAGAGCTACATTTTTCGGGAAACTAGCAATGGTAACCGGAAACAAAAAACCTACAGCCCAAGAAATGCATGTGAATACTTTCATAAGTGCATAACCAAAGCGAACCGATGGAAAACATGCTTAGATAGATCTGTGGCATGAATAGCAGAAATTGGATGAGGAAATATCAAATTCGAACCCACATAGTGAAATCATTCACGTCTGAATAATCCCGATCTCATGATGCCCCTGAGCATCATAAGCAGTTCATTCAAATGTAATGGGCTAAGTATCACAGCTTAGGAAGGTAACCCACGAGACTCGGGTGTCAGCCGTTATCCAAGCGGTAATCATATACCCAGCCTGGGTAGACTGTCTTTACCTGATCGGTGCTCCGGATCAGTGCATAAGTCTAGCTGACGTCTTGGTAAATCTAACAGGGACGAAATTGGGGTCTAGTGCTTCGTTTTGAAAAAAAGTAGGCTGAGAAGTCTATCTATATGAGAAAGCTGCGATGAAGTATGAGCGATGCTTAACTTCAAACTAACCAAATCCCCCATTATCTGTCAGTAACCCTGATAATGAATCGCGAGCGGACAACCAACCTTTAAAAATGGCTTGGTCCTTGGTATAACTGAGAGGTGTACAGTCGGGGTGGTGATTCGAGCCTGCGGTCTCTACTTCACAAAATAGGGAAAGTGAACATTTTAGCCTGTACACTTTGAGATATTCCGTGTTATACAACATGCCGAGTCACATGTGCACTAGGTATAACCCAATTGCGTGAATCTAGTCAGCATTATCCTGACTGACCAGGACCAGAACCCGCATGTGTATGGCAGCCGAGTACAGGACAGGACCCAACTGTAGAAAGGGTATCATATTGGTACGTAAAGGTCGCGAACACGTTCTTCAGAAACCATGAATTGGAACATTAAAACTCTGCACAGCATATTTTGATCCGGAAAGAATAAGCTGAATTGATTTCTTGCCAGTTGTACTATCACCGATTGAACTAAGTGCTTCTATGCCCAGTTTCGGGTTAGGAACCAGAATGTCTTCGTGCACTCACGATAATAAATTCCGTGCTATGAGTAGCACCTCAACAAGATCTCATAAACAGTCAGAATCGGGAGTGACCGATTAGAAGTTGAAGCCCGTGTCAGACGTGTTCAATCGGATTTACTCTGGACGAGACCATAAATCACATTAGTTATGACATTGTGTAATTCAAAAATTGTCCAGTATACATGTCAGTCTGCTCACTCCTCTGAGTTCATGCCAACAACAGATGAGTCTGTTGCACAGCCTTGTAGATCTTGTTGTCATTTGTATGATTACCGATGGCTGGTTCACTTCTACTGTTTGTCCAAACGGCTACTTCAAACATGCACGGCTGCACAGGAATAACCATTGATTCTAGCAGGCTGTTTCTAAGTTCTCACTTCAAACAAGCATACAACTATGGTGTTTATAAAGCCTGAATCTAAATTTATTAGTCAAGACTATTTTTCAGTATACTGCATCCCATCCAATCAGTCCATCCGACAATACACAGTGACACGGGATAACAAGTGCATAGGGACACGAACAAATTGGACCATTCAAAAAAGTGGTCACCAAGATACAAACAACATTTCGAATAGTACATAACACTTGAGGTAGATCTGTGTTCTTTCCGCTCCCCGGGTTGGAGGAGCAAAGTTATCTGCTTACCTTGATTTTGTCCTCGCCACTAACCGGCACCTGATCCATGACCATCAGTCGAACGGGACGATCAAATGTGTTTCTCACTTCGATCAGCTGTTTGAAGGTCAGAGTGGCATGTTTGCTGCCAGACCCGGTACCCTCACGGTACTTGAACAGGGGACGATAGAACACTTTGATTCCATGTTCCGCACCCAAATTGCAACTGAATTCTTCACCCTGAGCAACAGCCGGTAGCTCAGACTAGAACGGAAAGGAAACATCAGATATGGATCAATCAGGCTACATTAAGGTATAGAGGTATGTTAAAAGCCAGAGTTATACCACTCAGTAGCAGCTTTACAGAATACCTGAAACTGTTTTGTTTCAAGTGAACCTAGAAGATCAAGCAAGGGTACGCAGAAGGTTTCCCGTAAAAACATTCAGAATATTCTCATCTGCTGTTACACGGAGAGTGGCAAACAGGTACAAATCAACACGATGGAAAGGAAATCAGGAACAGATTGTCAAAACATTGCTAGGCCCAGGAAGTCAATTCGTGATTAACTGTATTCAATCAAACACAGTTATCAAGTAGTTACCATGCAAGATCAGTTGGTAACAAACACCAACAAACTAGGCTTTTATGTTACTATTCGTCAAAGATAGCAAACGGGGAATTCCACGTTCCGTCTCTTAGATGTTTAGTTTACACAACAGTATGCGAGATCATCAACACAGCAGAACAGATAACAACGATAAACAATATCGACCCTCGTGGTGTCCGTTATCACACTGTAAACTTATGCCCTGTAGCTGTTGAATACCTCGTACAAACAATACACACAGTGGATGAATAACATTTATCACCACAGCGAACAAAAGAAATTGTCATGATTGGTGTTTTTGTACAAAAAAGTGAAAACACACAAGCAACTCACTTTTCCAATAAATGTATTATCCGCGTATATATTGGTTTGGCCAGTTAGAATGAAGAACTCGCTACGATTCACTGCAGTCGCTTTCAGATAAGCATGCAACGAACGTTTCGGCGCCGTCACATACTCGTATCGTGGCTGCAAGTCCAACAATCCGACCGTGACACGTACCGGCTCGTTGTCGCAACGAATCAACGCAGGCGGACGTGGCACTTCCAGATGCACGGCAGCTATGTTCGCATTCGTGACAACTGAGTTCGTACACTGAGTTGCATTCGATGACGACATTAACCCCGAAGAGCGATTAGGCGAGCACAGAGGAACTGGTGAACTGGGTGCATGAAACAGCATGCTCGTGCCCAAAGCACGACGAGAATGTGTTCGTGTTGCAGGAGTACGTGATCCTGCTGCATAGGCCACCTCCAAACTGTTCCCACGTTGAAGCGTACTAACCGGGGTGGGCGTTTCGCGCTATAATTTTAATAATTAATTATAATGAGACATTAATATGACGACTCGACCTGAGAAACATGAATCGAACAATTTGACAGATGAACGATGGCAAATTCTTTTTAACATAAGCCAAAGTTCTGATCACACAGGGTGTAATTAATTGCAGCAGATACAAACGTCTGAGAGTTCAGTGATTCGCAGTTTGTCAACGTCTCTAACCGGTCGGACCAGGGCGATTAACTTGTCAAATCAGCCGGCGGATTCTCAACTTGAAAGCTGTTAACAGTAGTAACTCAGGTTCGTAACGGCCAAACACATGGCAGATTCACCCGATCGATCAGTCAGCAAAAAAGGGAAAAGGACAGAAACTGTTATGATTCGCCGGTCAACGATAATGAGAAATGGTTAGCGCATGATTATACAAATCACGGACACGTGGCACAGAGCGTAACGATACCCAAAAACTCCAGAAGGACACAGACCTTGTCCTTCAGCTAAGAATGTATTTGCTCTCAGGCCGGAAACAACACAGATCACCATCTGCATATATATATATATATATATATATATATATTCTTTGAAGAACCTTGAAAAACCTCACCTGCATTGATGCATTGAAAATCAGAGGCGGAGGAGAAATATGCGCTAAAAGTAAATTCTAGTATGTTATGGCGCAAAAGATAAAATTCAAAATCACGAATTATTTTTCGAAGATATCTCGAAAAATAAGGCATTTCTGGGGAAAATAAACTTCCCCCAACAGAGCAAGTAAATGAACAAAAATGAAAACTTGCTTCCATATCGCTTAGAATACGATCGGCCTCGTGGAAGCTGGTAGTGGTCGGACGCATAGGTCTGCGAAACCCGCCCATCTTGGACGTGCCCCGAGCGCGATGCGCTCCACCGCTGGTTGTCAGTGCAGGTGGAGGCAGCTGGGAAATCGTCGGTGGAGCGCCTGTCTGTCGGATAACGTTAGCAGGTGAATGACTATCGGGGAAAATACATGAAAATAAAACGTGAATTTAGAAAAAAAATCGGCATTTGGCTTTATTAACCAAAATAAACAGTTAACAGGCGGAACCGAATACATAAGTACAACCACAATTATATGCAGTGGTCCACTTCAAAAGGAAAATCCCTCACTTGGGAACAAATAGCTCATTCTTCCTGAGATGCATTACTGGGACTGCTGTATGAGAAAGGGACACATCTCTGACACGAACAATAAAATAAAAACCAGTGTCACGCCCAGCCAAATCGCTAACGTTGAAGAGATACAGAGGAAATTAGTTGTACACGTTGAAGTCAAAATTCAAGTATAACACTGAATTGTGTTTGTGTCTTTGTGCTGATATGGGCCTTAGTAACTGTTTGGCGAATATTTCAGGTGTGATCACTAGGCGAAGGGAAATTACCAGTAGAGTCATGTGAACCATGACAACTTAATGAATCAACAGAAAACACAAGTCATATATATAGGGCCAAAAACATCTCTCTAAAAAATTCAAAATTTGATAGGGTATGGTATGAATCTCAGGTAATGACGGATAGGATATTGAACTGGCACGCCGACTACATAGTCTCACTAATGTCGTGATTTCAGTATACACTGATCGTATGCCTGAATATTATTCGCACTCTTGGACTAAGGCCGAGTCATAGGATGACGCGGTAGTTACCGCATTCTGTACAGCTCAAATGATCAGAGTCGAGTCACGTAAGAGAGTAACTCGGTTGTCAGTATGTATGGCTGTGCCACTGGAATCGGTTATGACTAGGGCCCGAAGCTATATGCATTAAAACGTCACAAATGATACGAGTTTCGACAGTCACGTGGATTTTTGAATAGGGCGGACCTAGGGTCGATCAGTTAACCAGCTGTGGTGTATGAGACAGCGTCAATTAAGTCCAACCGAAATCCGGGTTCACGGTAAGCCCCGAGCTAAGTTTTTGATGCAAGCGAAGATTGAAGGGCCCTTACCATGGTCGTATGTTCGGAAAGTCGGAGCGTCAACCGAGTTTGTCCAGAATCCGGGACGTTGACAATCGCGCATGCATGGGGTGTCAGTGTAAATTTCCGGACGCATGCGTTATGGTGGAGACGTGGGCCACCAATGAAACGCACTGTTTGCGTATGTACATGCATTAGAAGTCAAAAAAAACTCGCGGTTGAAAATATAATGTGGTGATTATGATACAAACCAGTGGTATCTGAACCTTTTCAGTTTTTTGATCCAGTTGCCTTCTGAACTCTGCGTTGTTACCTTTGTAACATCCCAAAGTTTAAATTAATCAAATCCCCGACTACTCATCAGTAATTTAAAATATCGCCTAGCAGATTTAATGCCATCGGAGATTTCGACCTGTCTAGGACGTCTTAATTGTGGGACTATCGATTGAAGTTAACAGACACTAACTGTGTCTCCTATCGAGACGATTGGGCAACCTGATCATTACTGACAAACGAAAGTGGTTGAACGTTCACATATGATAATTCGGTCTTGCCTAACGTGAGGTCAATGGCGCAGTGATAACCACGATTGCCTCGTGAACAGCGTGGCTGGAGTTCTAGTCCCGGTGGTGGCAAGGATATGCGATACTGACGAGCTCTAATGAGAGCGAAGCTCGAATCTAGTGCTTCTGTTGTTCGAAAGGGGCCGACTGGAAAGTCTTTGGGGGATGCGGCAGTTGCGATCAATTGTGGGTGATGTTCAACTTGAAAACACTCACTTATAAATCTGAAGCGCCCTTCTTCGCCGGTGACCTCTCCGGTCAAATCGCTCTTCAGAAGATAATCGCTCAGTTTGGGAAACACCACCAAAGACAAGCGCTTAACTTACTGATATAGGCACGAAAAGTTCCTTGGAGGTTATCTCACGTCGATCACATTTATATCAACGTGAATTATTTTTACTTTCATGCGTTAAAAATCGTCTGTCGTGTTGTTTGATGTGTTCCTGTGTAAAAGAAGTGCGGTCGGATTCGAAGAAATGTTTGTGTGGTCAATGTCAACGCTCGTAATAGGGCCTGAGAAATGTACCACAGTAGGTCGAATGAATCAGCAAGCAGAACTTGTGGCAAACAGACGACTCATAGCCGTTATTCTTCTTCGACGGAGACTACCACATGGCCACTGGATTATAAGTGATCAAAATACTGACAACAGGAGCAGTAACAATTCTTGCACTTCCAACTGCACGATTAGTGTCTACCAAACAGTTGGAATGTGCACGAACAACAAACGGGTTGTTCTTCTTGGGGGAAAACGGGGCATCTTCGTCAGTTAAGCCGTCGGAGAGGTATCAACCGACCCCATAACAAAATTCATCGCCGCTTCATAATTCTAACAGAAGCCTTCAACTCTTATCCAAACGGCCCAACGGGTAACAACCGATGATGACAGCACTTCGTGAAGAAACATTAAGTCAAGAAAAGAGTGTCTTCTTGATGAACAATCGCTTCAGGGTGATAGTTACATAAACGATTTCAATAAACGAAAAACTGACAAATTCTACAACATGGTTGTTTCCGTCTGCCGTGATCGATTTTTTAGCATGCTGGCTGGCTTAACTGTACTGGGCTTGTCTGATCACAAGTTACTGAACTCTCCTTAAATCTCAACCGGGATTTTTCCACTGGCTGCAAAAGGACTCTAGTTTTGGACAGTTCAATGAGTCTTGCCAGCCTTTGGGGACAACACTGCTTTTTATTTGTCCATCAAATCCTACTCTTACAGTACGAGCAGCTCGTTCCCTGTTAAGATTACCTAAACTTCGTTTCCTGTTGGTGTAACGATCAAATTTTCTTCACCACAACGTTCATCTTATATATTGACCTCGTAGTCAGTCCGATTGTAGCATTATTTTGGACTGCGTTGGTTACAATGTTTGGTGTTCGTTTGGTACCTCACTTATTATTGTGTATTGATTCTCTATATTTAAGGTTTCCACGAGAAGTCATAAATAAGACTTCTTGTATCTATCTCGTTTATTATTGCTTTATTTAGTACAACAGTCTTCACTGCTCTCTCCAACAGCTGATACTTGGAAGGGTTGGTTTATGGGCGTCACTTAAGCTATTCGCTATTAACCATTTGCTCAATCAACATCGAGTCGTCGTCGCCCGCATTTGGCAGTGGGGCATAGTTTTATCGAACACGCGTTACTGATTGACTGACTCCGATGTTGTACAGGATCAACGTGGTAGATAGCAGGCACAACGCAAGTCAAACTAATCATTTGATGATAAGGCGTGACAAATCAGTCCTTGTTCCTTGTTCTGTTAGGAGGGGTAACTATTAATGGCAGACAGACATGCTGGCAGTAGACGGCAGATGGCCACATAAACATGGGGACGTTGATGACAGATTAAGAAACGGCGGACGAAGTGGTCGAATCAAAAATAGTGCATTTGAGAGGCAGGGGGAGATGGGACTGCTTCGAGGCAAGAGGACGATAAGCACACTATAAAGACGCTGACTCACACCGCCGGTTGTCCTACCAACGACGGTGTACACACTTCTGTTACCGATAATGCATCGAATGGGCAGTATTGATTTGTGACGAGAGACAAGGACAAAGATCCCAGGTTGAACTGGTGCGTTAGAAATATGGTTTGTCAGGATCTAAGTCGAGATACGTTGTTCAAACAAGGCACTTTTAACTTGGATATCACTCATGCGTGATCGCAGTTTTTTGCATTCACGCGGACGTTTAAGCCAGCCCCTTCTAGAAAGACACACTGGCTACTGCACCGCTGACCTCAAGACAGAATTAAAACATCCGAATGTTCAACCACTTTCGTTTTTGGAAGAGGCTGATTGAAAGGTCTGTCTGAACGTGAATCCTGTGATGAGATGTGAGTGATCTTCAATTTAAATCGACCAAAGTCCCGACCGCTCATTAGTGCACTTTTTAGTCTCTATAAGGACATATCTGTCGTCGAGAACGACTCGTACACTAGCAGCCGCCTTGCAACTGTCCACCTCGTGCTTTCGTTTCCCTCGTCCATTGTCCGACAGGAATGTCGATCTCCTGAGTCAACTCTGCAATTGCGATAATAGTCTCAATGTGGAATGAGTGAAAGAGCTTGTGTCACCGCCATCAACTGAGTGGAAAGATTGACTTTGAGAAATCGGGCCTTAGGTACATCGGTTGTATCAACATTAATTTTGAGATGCTGGAATTCATTGACAGTTTCTGTGTGTTTAGGGAGGATAAATTGTGATAAACGCAAATTATTCCTTTCGAAACAATAATCAACAGCCGAGCAGAAAAATGGCGCCACTCTAGAAAAGAAAACTTAAATAACGTTCGAGATCTGACAAGAATTTTTCCCAGTTGAAGTGGTCATTGGTCCAAAGTGTTTCAAATATGTATGTGGCGACTAAACGGATAATTTTATGCAACAACTGAAAGTGTGCAATTCCAAGCATGCTAGTGCGTAAATTTGCACATATATCCGGCCACATTCACAGGTGAGCGGAATATTCTTTAGGATATTAGTGGAATGCGAGTGTACGGGTGATCCGGAGGATGGTTATCAAGGGAACTTGGATTAAGGTGTCTTAACCTTGTCGAGATGCGCAGAAGCTAGCATAATGTCAGTCCAGAGGTAGACATATCCACTAGGAGCAGTTTATTTTCTTTACTGGTTAAAGCTTTCATGTGGTGATTAGTCTCATTGTTCTTCAATCTGTTTGAAATGCACTTGCACGACCTTTCGACTGTCTTCAATGTCTGAGATTCACAGTCCAGATCACCCCAATCAATAAACCTCGACAGTTAGTCGGAACCGACTGAAATCCGTCGTGATCGAAGCAACCGAGCTGTTCATCTGCGTGGCTCAACTATGATCATTAGAACGGTGCGGAATGTGATTACGATCTCAGTCATGTCCAGACTCGACGGAGGCACGAGAGTGAGAACACGGAGTCACTGCTGCAGTGGGACTGTACGATCTAGTACGCAATACGTCATAAACTGCCGTTCAATTCTCTCCTGGAATTGTGACACGTTGCTGAGGGAGGGTTTGCTCCAACTAGTGTGAATACAACAAAATGATATTGATCTTCGGTCACATGACTGATATCGACCCATGACGCTAACGCCACTTCCCAAAGGGCGTACACCCGAATGACAGAACTTAATCGTGTGACTGACAGTTAGGTCAAACAGAGTTCACATTCGTTATATACCACTGAGTTCCTCCTAACGACATGATAGTGAATACACAATGAACAAAACATTTCCCAGCATACGTTGGCAATTGACATGGTATCGTTAATAAACTCTATATCCGAGACGTCAATAAGTTATGAACGAAGCCATCCTCACAATTCAATTAGTATGGCTCCTGGCCTTTAAATGTTTGTGTGTGCGTGATTTGTTGTAGTCAGAAGCCGTGATACCAGGCTGTTATCATTCACGCCGTAATATTGATTTCAAGTCATCGGAGGACTCAGCCTTCAACCGGACCGTTTAGAGGAATATGACTCGGACAAGCGTCTGAAAGTTCAAAGAGCCTGAATTCAAACGTGCGACTCGCAAAAGATCTACAAGAGCCGTATGTCATGGTGACGTGACCATATTGCGTTGTGACGAATGCGGCTGAAAGTGCGCTGGTCGTCTCAGATTGGTATGCCATCAGTGTACCCAAAGTACACTGACAAAGAAGAGATAATGGGTGTGTTAGACGTCAGTGAATTAATTCGATTAAGTATATGCTTGCCCTTGTTCTAATTCGGGTCAATCAGCGACCCCTATCGTCTGGTAAACCATCCACTTTCCGCTCTAGGAATTCCGGTCACGGTGGTCTGTTCCCCTTTCCCTTTTCCAGCCTTGTTGATGTACTATGTGCTGAAGGTTTCGTTCATTTCCTTAGGTCAAAATTAAACCCTTGTTTGTTTTCCAATCCTATATACAGAGTGTATTAATATACTCTCCTCTGATTAAGTACTTCTTGCTTTACACTGTCAATAACCTTCTTCTCAGCTTAGATCATACCCACTAAAATCACTCTATCTTTTTGTTTCCAATGTTCAGAGGTTTCGCTTTCACATCAGCCTACAATCTGATCAATCAAAATTGGCCAGTTGAATTGCAAAGGCCTCCCCTTGCACATCTCCTAGAGTTAATCCTTCAGGTTTACACTGAATAAGTGATATGTGTGTTGAGCCGTCAGTGATGCATCGTGAGCCGATTGCGGTTACGTTATAGTTTACACGCGTTATTTGGCCCTAATCACCGTGACAGGCTAATCCGGAAACAGATGTCGCCAACCGTGATTCGTTGTATAAAGTTTAAATCGTAGCCAATAACTTACTCCTTTTTAAAACACACACGCTGCAATCCCAAATTAGGAACAGTCCCACCAGTACCGGGTAGCGCAGTTGATAGCGTCATCAGCCTGGATTCCCAATCCTCACCAGTTGCTTGTTGTACCATGCCGTAGTAGACAATCTATGAAAAAATGTTCGTGTGGTTAAAAGGACGCATGATCCAGAGACAATGAACGCATACATAGAAACAAACACACATTGTGTGAGCCAACAAACTATCTAAAAACTTGTGCAAAATGTGTATACAACACTCACAGTTGCCGTGTTCCAATGTGCACATGTGTGAATAGGTGTGTGTTACATGCGAAATCAGTAGCATGGTCCAGGCTATGATTTATTTGTTTCAGAAATTTTAGTTGTTATCGGATTTACGAAAAAGAGAACGGGAAGACCAGCATCAATTACACTTAGACCAAGCATAACAACGGTTCAGACGAAAACATAACGGCTTCCCTGTCAGATCCTGGAAGAATATCATCCTGACTGCGCAAACGTGTCTACGCACACGCACGCACACACACATACACACACAGCACACTGTACAAAGATGTTACGCGAAGCGGATCAAAAGTTGTTCATGACTAGAAACACAAGCTGTCGACAAGAAAAAGCGATGCTTTGGAAACACAGCCAACCAGACTTGCACAAACAATCTGGCGCACACGAAACAAAATAGATCTGGTAGCAGCCTCGTTCTAATCACCGACAGATCAATGTCCGAACTAGAGGAGTATCACGCCGTTGTCCAATGAACACAGAAAACAAGAATCGCCAGACCGTCGACATCCTTGTGGACAAGTCATTGGCAGGGACAAGTAACAATGATCAACAGCCTTCGACCTGACATGAAAAACGAGACGGTTCTTAATTCGACCCCGATAAACTTGGACTTCTGTAATGGTTGAACATTCACCTATCCAGAGTGAACGAAACAATTTGTTATTGCTATAACCATCCGTATGCCAGCACTGTTGGTGAATACCGCCCATTCACCCAGTCATCTCTTCACTTAAATAGACACAACTTCAATCTAACTCGGCATGGCGACCGTCAGAGCCTAAGATTGGCGACCCGACGGAAGATTACCAAGTCACTATCTAACCACATACATTCAGGCAGAGAGGAACAAGCTTGTGAGTGATCAAAGGACCATATGGATATTACCACGAAATAGTGGTGATGATGCAGTTCATGCATGAGCTGCTGTCTGGGCAACTGCAAGGACTGAACTAGACGTCTCGGATCCCCCTTCGGTAGTGTGGGCTGTAACGAGATTGGACTGGAGCGGTTTATCGATTGATGAAGGTTCAGCCAGTCAGAGTTCACGCACAAGCTGCTGCAGACGGAATTGTGATCGATCAGCGACAACCAATCAAGAACGGCAATTAATTGTTACATCAAATCCGTAGAAACGATCAATCAAACGCTAGTCGCCCAGTGGCAACCGTACATACTGTTGTTCTATAAGAAGGGTGCCGTTTTCATAATAAATTGGCATTACTGATGAGTAGTAGGGGATTTTTGTTTTCATACAGATCGAACATCACTCACAATTGATCGCAGGCATCGCATGTTCATAGATTTTCCGGTCGGCCTTTTTCGTATAACAAAAGCATTAGACTCGAGCTTCGCTCTCATTAGAGCTCGTTAGTAGCGCATATCCTTGCCACAACCGGGACTAGAACTCCAACCACGCTGTTCATGAGGCAATCGTGGTTACCACTGCGCCATTGACCTCACGTTAGGCACGACCGGATTATCATATGTGAACATTCAACCACTTTCGTTTGTGAGTAATGATCAGGTTGCCCGATAGTCTCGATAGGAGACACAGTTAGTGTCTGTTAACTCTAATCGAGATTGCTTAGTGCTACTTACATTATTGTTGTTCTGATATTCTCAGATTTCGACATGGGCTACAAGGACTTATTTCAAGAACGTTTATTGTTAGTAATATCCCTCCGGATATTTCAAAAGGATAATGTTCTGACCGACCAGTAAAGTCTGGCAAGGAAGTTTAAGTCACATTACAACGAGAAAACTGTCTTTCTCAAGGACGAACTCATAGTGAGTGGGTTGTCCATTTCTTAGTCAGCACTATACAGTAGTCGGGATATGGTGTTCAGACAGGCCATGTGGAGACGATAAACGACGGAGTGATTGAAAAATGAATGCTATTCACTAAGGATTAAACTTAAATGAACGATACCAAGAAGCGAATATGTGTAAACAACTGGTGAGGATGCTAGCCATATTCATGCCAGGTCCGAAACAGCTGACCGACTCTGACTGACCCAGATCATTTGCTTTGTTCACTGGTATGCAATGAGCTTGTAAAATGTGTACAGGCTGGGTGATGGAAATCACCTGCTGACCGCACTCTTTCCATGATGGAGGTTGTTGAAAAAAGCAAAGTCACCACTGGCTAGTTTGTACAATCCACGCGGATCGTAACCAAGTACTGAAGGTAGTTGATTCGACCTAAGTGAGACGACCACATAACGAGGCTATCGAACAGAGTGAACAAAACAAATAGTTGTCCTTTATCTGAGTTGGTCAAGTAGGCTTAACACTATTCAGGCTACCGCTTAACGCTAAATCTTAAATCTAAGAATTCTCGTGAGTGCTGGGCAGAACGGAGCAGCAGTTACGTGATCCGGTTAACGAATACATTCCAGTTTGGGTTCGCAAAACGACCATGGATACCACAATACCGGGCTCAAGTCAGAATGTGACAAGTCACAAGGAACCGGCGTCATCGACTGCTCGGTACTTATCGATGTGTCGACCCAAACTGAACCTGGAGAAGGCGTTTCGAACATGTTGCGAAACAAAAAATCGAAGGCTTCTCCGGTTCGCCGAAGCGATAGCAATAAGCAAATAGAAGCCATCCCCCTGTGTACGGAAAGACTTCTTCACCAGTACCAGATTGCCCTGGTAACTGATGTGCACGGATGTGTGTGAGTGTGCATGTTTGTGTGGTTGTTCATTTTGTTGTTCAGCTTCGCAACGCCCATTGAACTTTACTACATAAACCCACTGAGATACAGTGGAATGTATTCGAGAGATACATTGTGCAAAAAACTGGTTCTGTGCTCTCTGCAGCTGAATTCTCACAAATGATGACCCCATCAATTCTATTGTGAAGTTGACGGGGTGATGACTGTCACGATAGTCTCACAAGTATACGGAATAAGGTTTGTTTTCAATTTAAACAAGTGCACTTTACTGATGGGCTCTGATAACCAAACTCGAAACAACTCAGTCGTAACACGCCCGTCAACCAGTCACATGATCGTCGGTTCGAGTTTGGTCACCGTGATTGTTCCGGTGTGGGTGCGAGTCACTAGAAAACATTCAACTCGCGTATGACTTTGAGACCTCATGACAGTGAACAGCCGTGAAGATTGCTGAAACAACAGGTGAAGTTCTAGTCTAGCGCTTCCTTTCGAGTCTAGCGATTGATACCCGTCGTTTAGTTTGTAATTACTCGCATGGTATTTCAAATTTCGATGAAGTGTACATTAAGTTTTTGCCGTCTAATTATAGAAATGTCAGCCTAATGAGATGATGGTGAATAAACACACCCATTCATTGGTTTTTACGCCGCCATCTTGCCACGAACAGATAACCAAGTGTGTAAATCCAACTTGAAAAGAACTGACGAAACTACGGATAGTGAAAAAAATAGCGAATCATAGGTTACAGACAATCACATACGTAATAGAGAAAATTCTAGATTTCTGCAAAATAATATGCCAATTTCGCCCACCCTATATTCACTCACCTTCATTGTGCCATCGCTATTAAAGATGCGAATATCGTAGGCCGGTTTCCAACTGCACTTGCCTACCACATAGGAAATCAACATTTCTACTTGTCCGGTCTCTCGCGGTTCCACGAGTACGCTTAGTTCCCTATGAGTGGAATGGAGAAAGCAATCACGAATGGGAAATTTACAATATGTAAGAGCGAGTGACAACCGTTGAGTAAATAAACATCAGAATTTAAATTATTTTCACCGTCCCATCGGTTGTGCGCAGCAGCTTGTAGAAATGGGTAAAAATCCATTTGAAGTATGAGTAATATTCACAGTTAAGTCAATAGCAAGAAAAGGGTGGAAACCAATTACTTCAAGACCCAAACGCCAGAGAATGATCAATAACAACTCACAATCTATAAACATCCGCGAATTGTCACTGAACAATAAAACTGTCAATTATAATTCATTGGTAGGGTTGTGGAAAGTGGAAAACGCCACGTTTTATGGACGCTGAACAGAATTCATGAGTAGATGTGGTAAGACTAGAACTGTTTAGACCAAAGCTCATTGGTAGTCGTAAAGTTCTTCGATGCAAGAGGTTTAGAAAACCAATATGCTAACGATCCTATGACACCCACATGTTACCAGAGGTTTGAAATTTAATGAAAAAATGCGCATATTGTTTAGTTGGAAAATAAAGCTCGGTTTCGAAGAGTATCGAGATATATAAGTCACACCGAATTATCATCTACCTATGAATATTCATAGAGAATCGCATGTGAGTAGCGTTCAAGTAGACTCAAATATCTTGGACGAAAGAGATCCACTAACTGGACAAAGTTACTGCACAAAACATTCAAAATGGCAGCTCAGCTGATGGAGGTCAGATGACAAACATACATAGGCCTATCTTCCAGCTCCCTGTACACAGGTCTACTCTCTGCTTAGGACTTTGCCTGATCGGATTTCTCAGCTAGAACATAGCATACTGTTGAACAGAAAAGGAACAACACAAACATTATAGAAATCCACAGAAAAACAAAGTTTCCGTCCTCGAAAGAGAAGATAATACTGGGCTACTTGATGTAAATTTGTTGGACCCTGAATTGAGAAAATTCGTCCCCACCGTTACCATTTCCTAGTTTTCCCACTAGCCTGACATTCGTTTTCACTATCTAACACATCCGTTTTGTTTTATTGAACTAATCTCTCATTAAACATCCAACGGCAGGAGTAGCCATTCTTGTTCTAACATAGTCGCGTGATGGCTCACCTTTGACCTTGCTGGTCCCGTTGAGAAACCATTAATTTTGTTGGACGAGATTATCGCCATGAACGATTGAGGTTGACCTACTGTAATTACTGATACACTTTCTTCAATAGTACCGTTGAAATGTTTGGGTCTAATCTTGCTTTCAATTTTGGGATTCGCTTTCGGATCAGACGTGGATCATTACACCTGATTTCTCGGGATTATCACCTCACCGATTCTTTTTTATAAGCAGTTGAGAAACTTCCCGATTCTAAAGTATCGGTCTCTACCGCTTAACCGGGCGAATTTGATGTAACTGTGTTCATTTTCATCTAGTTCAAGTATAAAGAACAAATACGATATACTTCACACAGACACACTAATTTAGTACCGACTGAGCACGTCCACCTAACCCATCCACTGAACATCCTACCTTGTCCATGGAACTCAACGCGAGGTCAGCATATTAGTGACAAACTAGCCCGTTCACTGTTCTCAATGTTAAGGAGAACTTACCATCGAAATCCCGATCGAATGTAATTAGTAGTCAAGTGTTAACTCAAACGTGTGGGAAAATCTCATTTGATTCGGCTGAACCAAATACGAATGGTCAAAAGATACACGGGATCACAAAGCTCAACGAAGCCTAATCACAGTTTGCACTAGATCAACATGGCTGCGTGTATACAATGAAAACAGACCCAAAAAGAAACATTTGCGTTGCAGACACATGGACCTCAACTAGGTGACGATATTTTTTTGCACACAACCGTCACACTAACCGCGTATGTATTATGACCGGACTGACAACCAAGGTAGCAGTTGCGCAAAAACTTGTTGGACAAGCAAACTTTTCTTGAACGAATGCAATTTCGATTCTACGAAACACGCAATGTCAGATCGACAACCTTACTGCATCTAATGTACGTATGAGGATGACTGGGATTGTGAAATTCTCGCTCGGTCTGACGGTGACGGACAAAACGGAACATTGACTAAATCAGGCGAATCAGTCAAAGCGGAGAAGAGCACGTGACTCAATCAAAATGGGAACAAGATGCTCTTGGAGAAAAATGCAAACCTGGGAGTCTGATTAGGATGGAAAATGTGACGGTTTCGGTCACGAAACAATCGGGTCCGGATTAAACGGGCAACGGCATTGCACTTGGTGTACAAATTATCAACCATATACACAATTGGATAGAAAAATGGATGAGACGGTTTCTAGCGTTCCACCTATGCATACATATTGCACATGAACGGACAACAGATTAGCCGAGTCAGCTAATCTCGGCTAGACAGAAAATGGGTGCGGTTCTCACCTTCGACTCACTGCATTTTCACATAGGTATGCTCGCCCCTCATCATTGATCACCTGAGTGACCCGCATTAGACGCTGACTGTTTCTCTAACAATCGATTCTACTACAAAACCATCATGTTTGTTATATCTTTGTCTGAATAGACACCCTACCCTCGATAGTTTACAGTACAAAGATAGATGTCAAAACCAACACGAATTTCCAGAGAAAAGAGATTTTTTCACTGCAAGACGACTGATTTGACGTTCTCGAGTGAACCAAGTCAGTCGATCACTGCATTGCTATCTTGAAATATCCCGTCACTCCGGATTGGAAATAATGATTATGTAGTAAGTCCCCACTGCACAAGTCATCGAAAGACAAATGGGCTAAGAATAATACAACGCTAGAAGTTAGTTGTGATTTTCCACGTTTCATACACCTAGAGTGGTCTGCCTCAAATGTGCTGCAATGGAGATCACAAAAAAGGAACAGAGGTCGCGTGGAGTTTATTGTGATTAGGTCAACGTGTGTTGCGCCTGAACAGACTGACCGAATCCGTTACCCAGCAAGTGGGGATGGATTGATGTAGAGTAAGAGAGTTTCTGTCTGGTACCATCATTGTGGTTGACGCATATGTATTGGGTGTGAATGGCACAATTTCTTTGTGAATCGTTTGAGGTTGGTCAAAATATATGCTATGACTCTCTGACAATGCATATAGCGCAAACGTGACTTCAATTACAACACTCATAGGTAAGGCCACTCGAGGTGGCTGGAAAGCCGATGCAACGTGTTAGTAATGTTGTTGTTCTTAATCCATTAGTTGAAAGCGTGTTAATCACGATGTTTGAAAGTTATGACTAGACTTGTACTAAATTTGACGCAAGTATTCTACCACTAAAGGATGATCCGTCTTCCAATTGTGAATAGTCACGTCGTCGTTGAATCCTCTAGTCCTCTGTCTCTACACCCGCACTATTCTATCTAATCTCTTGTGATGACATCGTGATCCCTCAAGTCACTTTCAAATCGACCGTTAACTTTTGGTATCTGTAACCAGTCTGCTGGGCTCGATAGAATTGTGATGAGGTGAGCAAAATGAATGGGTATTATTTGGAAGAGATCAATTAATCAATCGATACCGAGACGGAAGCAGTAACCGCCAACTGCATTTTTTAGTTTCGCTGGGAGTATATCTAACCAGTGAGCATGCAAGAGTTGCGGGCGCATACTCTTCAGATTTCAGCTGCGAACCAGTGACAAGTGCTAACTGCCCCCGACTAACGATGTGCAGGCATTCAGTGAACTGTGAATACGCAGAAGCATAGAAGTAAGTAAAAATCGCTGATAAGTGAAATAACGTTCTAAGTTGTGCACATTTTCAGATTCACTACCAGCTATTTCTTTTTTAAATAATCACCAAAAACAAAAAAACAGCATGTAGACGCTCGCGTACATAATGGCGAGTTTATCAGAAGTCTCATTTACTAGACAAGATTTGTGGAGGGTGAGCATAATCAGACAGACAGAGAGAGAAAGGTTTATAAGCAAGATCTTTAAATATGGCAGCCGGGGGTGGGGGACAATATAGCCAATGAGCAAGAACGCACCAGAACTGTCAAATGAAATCTGAAGCTGCATGAAAATGCCAGAAAAAACGAGATGGTGGAAAAGAATAATCGATCAAACTGAATTAGGATTGTCTGGCTGTAGACAGCATAATGTCGTGGGTTGAAACACCGAGTATACAGAGGAGTAACCGTGAAATATAGTCATTGTAGACTGTTTTGATGAAAGAACCACTCTCATCCTGACATTATCGAGATTCAGTTTTGGTTTTTTGATGGGATGACTAACAAACTAGCTGGATTTAAACACCCAAAAACACAGTTATTAGCATGCTAGAAAAGGGACCCTTCTCCAAACACAGAGTTCTTCAATATACACAGTACGCCACCACGAAGGACACCATGAACGTTGGAATTAAGGATAGCAAGCGATTAAACGAAGAGGTAAATTACATTTGAATATTAGCATGGTGATAAATAGTGAGGGATTTTAGTTGGTGTATAGGTTAAACATTACTAACAATTGATTGTAGCTTTCGCATACCCACAAAATTTCGTCCAATCAATTTGGAAAAGATGTACTACACTCACGTTTCTCTTTTGTTATGATTTTACATATGATCGTTCGATCATGCTTCAGTTAGAGCTCGTCAGTAGTGTATATCTTTACCACGGCCGGGACCAGAACTCCGACCATGCTTTCATGGGACGACCATGTTGACTACTGCGCCACTGACCTCATATTAGGCACGACTGAATTATCACATATAAACGCTCAACCACACTCGCTTGTGAATAATACTCTGATTTCCCGATCGTCTCAAGAGGAGACACAGTAACTTTATGTTAACTCCAATCAATGACCCCTCGACTAGAACTGTTCTCCAGGTTGAAATTAAATAAATCGTTAACTTGTTAAACGATATTTTGATTACTGAGTAGTAAGAGATTTTGGTTTTTATATAAATTGAATATCACTCACAAATGGTCGCAGATGTCGCAACAGCTATGATTAATTGTAGGTGATGTTCAATTTACATGCACACGGTATGAGTTTAATAGCGATTGCGAGGTGTGTGCTAAACAGAAATAGTGCCCAGAATTCAGAGCGAAGCAACTGAGTACAGAAGTTGCCTGGAAGATGGTTGAACAGCTCCAGACTATTGGTCACTAAGCTGACTTACATAGTTCCTGCAAAATATGGTTGCGCAATCAGAAACGGAAATTACCAGTGGCGTGGTGCTTATCCGGACGTATTAGTCGGCGCTATGTGCACAAAAGTAGCTGGTTCCGATTACACATAGACTAGTTTTTCCTAAAGAATCCCTAGAGTCAGACCGTCCCCCCCATACGTACCAATTTTGTCCTGTCCTGTGGAACAACCGTGGAATTTAGAACCCTAGAAAGATCATTCACTAAGTTCGATCTCTGGTTTGATACGACTCCTCCGTAGACAGACGACGACGTTCACCATCATGTTTCCTCCTGAAACTACGCGACGCAGCTGACTATCATTTTGTACGCAGCCAAGGTTGTCCTGTGTTGTTTGTATCATTACCTCAAACGCTTCACACGATTGAATACGACTTCTGTCATTTCATGGCACTTAGAATAGATCAGTGTTTGACCGTGAATATCACATGACATCTGTCTTACTGAACTACCTATGGGTATGTAGTGTTTTGACCACAGTAATTCCCACACGAAAAATCATCGGTAAGCCCAAAATAGTGTCTACGCAGTTCTGATTCGGACGAGCAACGTGAGACAGATGGGGATGCTTCTACAAACCGGCCTGTTACCCTCCACCCCCATCGTAAGCAATGCAATCAGCGGATAAACCATGTCTGTTTTTCATCAACAACAGTGACAAGATACTAGAAACAGTACATTTGGCGGAGTATCGAGTGCGGTACTGAGATGTACTTTGTAAACGGTCATAGCCTTTTTGTAAATAAATATTTATCCTACTGATATTCTGTGTACTATTGATGCACTGAATGCGCTTTCCCTCCCGGTCCCTAAGGAGACCACCTGTTGGAACGGACCGCTTTGGTTGAGTCTGTCATTAGTCTCTCTAGGTTGAACTGATGTACTCGGTGTGATTGTACGTATGTATTTCCCCTGCCTGTCTCAAATGATCAGATAGCTACAAGTTATTTGCTTTACGTTTACAACTGAAGAACGTAAAAGAAATAGTAGCACATCGCATCCATTCGTTTTGCTTCGAGTCACTGGGAGTATGCCGGTTATAGCTTGCGTATTCACCTGAGTGAACACGTAAAGGGCTGACTGGGACCTCAAGCTGATCCTAAGTACAATACCAACAGCCAGGAGATTGTGTTATAAGTAATTCGATATGTTCGTTAATTTAGAAGATCCGCCTGTGAATGGAATCCTGTCGGACAGCCAATCTGTTGAATCTTCTGCTGAGTTCTATATGGGACAGTAGAAGAAGTATGTTACTGAGTTTAAATGCGAAATTTCAAAGCTACCGATGTGGCCTCATAAAACTACAGTGCCTCCATTTCTTAACTCGTAGCACTTCCACTTTCCATGATGATTTTGAATTCCGCGCCATTTTGTGATAGGCTCATTGTAGCCAACCCATCACGTCACGGATCAGCCAAGAAGACGGCCTTGCTTCCAAATCCACACAAAACCAACTGGCTAAAAAAGATCCCCACTCATTTATGAAAGGCACAGTGATATTCATGAAGCATCAGGTGTATTATTAAGATGGAGGAATTTAAAATCATAACGCAAGTTCCAGGATTATTACTACTGGTGTAAGCATTGAAGCTCAGAATTTTTATCAATAGAATCCAAATTCTGTGGTTATCGTGAATACAAAAAACGGTTGTCTCACCTAAGGTAATTAATGACGATTCGACTGAGGGCAAAACGAAAACAAATACCATGGTTGGATGCTAACAACGAAGACACCGGTAGTTAAACTCGCGCGCGAAGAGGCCATATTCATAAGTAAATAACAGTCGATAAATGGATTGTGAATAATACAACTTTAGGAGTACGTTGTGTTATTGTCAAATCATTTATCAATAACATGTTAAACACGACGCCTAAACTGTTTGACTTCATTCGTACTAAATTTGGTTGTTTCAGTAAGACAAGCATTTACGAATTTGAACAATGTATAACCGTTTCGGAAAATCGAAGAAGAGACATGCGTTGGATGTGAACCTTTCTCGGTTCTCTATGAGCTGTTAGAGGAGTCAAGTGGATGATGATAGTAATATTACTAGCTTGGAAGAGTTTGCTAAAAGCCTACTTACTGCATAATAGATGAGACCCAACTGTGAAAAGTCAGGGCTTCGGCTGGATTCGAACCAGGCAAACGAAACCGACCAGTTTTAATGAATGTTGAAGACGATGAAAAGGCAGGTAATTAACGATGTGTGCATGCAGTATGAGCAAGCAGTAAATTTTGGTTGCAACTGAACAAGCTGCCGATGAGGTATGTGGTTATGGTAAGTACTTCGCGTCAATCGAGCTAGATAATCATTATCGATAGTGACTTCCTCACTAGTTTCAAATGAAACAATAAATCTGTTTGGTATTTGACTTGCTTTACATTCCCCGCCACTGTTTCGTATAGGTACGGTCTATCTCAATTGGTCAGTTAGTAATGGCAACGATCACATGGGGGTCAACACGATAATGATGAGGGCATCATGACGTATATAGGATAGAAGAGGAGTGTATGGACTAGGTATAAACTGTTGGTAACCCTCGTAACCTTAAGCTGGACTTATTTACTAAACTGTAGGATTGCTGAACACGGCTCGTGACGAGAGGGTTAAGTCAATTGGTGTGTAACTTCGGTTCAACACAGGAATGAGACCGAATGTCCAGAATGTGCACCATGAACTACACTTGTCTGTTAGAAGAGACATTCAGATCCTAACCCGAATCTTGATCCAAAATTGGTGTCCAACAACAATGACTTTTGATCAAGAAAAACGAGAACAATTCGTTCGTATTACACTGTCTTCATACACAAAGGGTCAGTCGGACGATTGCGACCGTAGAAACACCCATCAGATTCGTCTTAAAACCGTGTTCTGTCTAACTCATCACCTGTTCCCGTTCTACGTTTGGATATTACACCGAGATAAGCGATAGGGGAACTGATTTAGGCCGCTTAAAATCTTCCACCACCTCTAAACGACGAAGTCGGGACGCATCGTTTACCAAGAGCCAATGACATGTCCAAACAGCCCATCACCAGATGAGGCTGTAAGACAATGCCCCACTCCACTTCTGATAAACCTCGGTTCGACATTACCTATTATTCACTTCCCTATTTGTCTATACCGTTTTTCGTATAATTAAAAAAAACTCCGTTGTCGTGACTGGACGGAATGCACAAGCTTCTAGCCTCTGAACGTCGGACCTCTTGGTCATGATAAACTTAGATTTGTTAACCAAAATACTCTGACAACACGCTCGATAACATCGTATACAGTGCCTCATGACTCATATCAACTTTGTCATCTTGTAGAGTAGAAGTAAAACTGAAACTGTTTAAACATCTGAGACGCACGCTTGTATTGATCGAGCATTGTTACAAAATGCGTATGGAAGTTAAAAATAGGTAAAGTTCGAGCAGTGTCAGTTTAACGGTAGACAGATTCGCAGTCACAACTCTAATGCACATTTAGATCTCTGCAAGTTGTTTTTTAAGGTGTCCTCTTCTATATACTTGAGACTGTTCGGCCCATGTTTACATGGTCCAAATTCAAAACCTTCGAAATTCACCATCTGAATCATCACGATATTAACATTTTAGTAGTGTTGCCAGTATTGATTCAGTAAGGTTTATATGTACTGGCTGTTGAGTTTCTGTTTTGTCTGGTTCATTTGTGATCATGTGAGCAGTGCTCAATATAATTACTATATTAGTGATATGGAGATTCGGCACAGATCCGGGAAAGCGAACACTCAGTTATTTGGTCATCGAGTACTGGAATTACGATACACTGAAACTGAATGATAGAGGTCTTGGATTAATGTATCGTCCATATATCCTAACTCTCCATCATAAACTGTTTGTAACTTGATCGTTGAGAACAATTTTATTCCTTCGTTTCTAATGTGCACACTTTCAAGCGTACCAAACCAGGTCAACAGGATCATCGGCAGACTTTCAAAGAGTTAATCATCTATGCGTTGTGACAGAAAAGCTGGATTATCTCATTTAACGTATTGGACCAACCCTTACTTTGACGGTGATGACGAATTTGTAGACTCAGTTTAAATATCAACGTGTAAAACCTAAGTTTTGTGCCTATTTTTACAAGAGATATTTCTGTATGTTCAATGTCAGTTTCATCAGTTAACACTAATCTATGACTTGCAAATCACCTCACAAAATTTACATCTCCATTTGGAACCAAACACATCATGAAAACCGCATATCATCTCCGCCAATACTGTTCTTACACACAGGTGCTGTCAGCGTTAAACTGGGCGTAAAGACGTGTGTGCATATTCAATAACTGATTTTATTAGAGTATGCTTGTGAAAACTAACCGGAGATGACTGTCAAATCAACAACATCCTGTCTAGGGTTATGTGACACATGATAACGATTTCTGCGTCGCACATCTAGAACTAGTCGTTCGGATAGGAGTGAACTATAAAAACAGCACGCACACAATTCGAACAATAAAAGCTTACAATCAGCTTTACGACATCACGCAGGAATAAATACAAATCAGTATAAATGCGGTACGCTGGACAAGATAGTTAGTGAACTACGGACCGAACAAGTATGTTCGGTAGGTTTAAATGAAGCAGTCAGACTGGCGAGGTCCTCAAGGTCAAACTAGCTTCAAGTTGAACGTTCAGATGTGATGATTCAGTCGTGTCAAATATGAGGTAAATAGCGCAGTGGTCAGCGAGACTGAATCAAAATAACATAGCCGGAGTTCTAATCCCGGCAGTGGACACAATATGCACTATGGACGAGCTCTTACAAGAATGAAACTCGAGTCTAGTGCACATTTTCGAAAGAGGTTGGCTGGAAGCAGTAACTATGAGTGGTGCTAAATTTATATCAACCAAATCCCCATTGCTCATTAGGATATTTGCGTGTTTTGCACGCATATCACTTATATAAACCATTTGTTGAATAAAAGGTACGCGAACTACGCATGTAAACCCAATTGTCTACACTGCCGTGAAATGAGACGGTTGTTTTCCTGTCAGCCTCAAGTGATGCATTTATTTTGGTGATAGACACGAAATAACCGTAAGGTCAGTGTGAAACGTGTACACACTGGAAGGAGTCTTCACCCATGTTCTTGCTAATTATCCACGTCAGAAAAAGTCAAGGTCTGACTGAAAGATGGCTGTCCAAATATGTATATGTCTGATTTGTGCGGACTGAGCGCTGAAAACCACCCTGCCAAGTTTTTTTTACCAAGGGTGGATGACCAGGTAATCTATGGGGTGAAATGAATGTCAGAATCGTTCGTTCAATCAATAAACACACCCATAATCTGCATAACCAAAAACAGCTAGGTGATAAAAACGTCCACAACTAATCACAGGATTACATCGACTGTTACCGTCTGTGTGTTGGATAGCCTGAATGTATTTAGCTTGTACGTTACTTAATATAAATAGGTAGAAAACATTTTCTCTCACCAAAAACGTGCCAGAATTACATACAGAAAATAAAAAGTGAGATAGTAAGCCTATCGCGTTCCCCCACTGAGTGGTAGTCACGATAGGTACCGATTACAGAACAGTGTATTCGCAGTATAATTAGGATATTAAACATATTCCGCACACATGGTAACAGTTGAATCAAACAGACCGGCAATTCGCCAATCATTATCTATGCTCCGAAAATGAGCACTCAAACGTGAATAAACTGAATCGGTGCTGGTAAGCTATCATAATGTTGAGTTCAGATCCAGACGATTCAAATGATAAACTTCGGAGGCATTACGGATGAAAGAAGGATTTCACGTGTGGATCAAACATATTCAACGATATGGACGTCACACACAGAATCTTGAAAGTTAGCATTCAAAATGTTCTTCGGGTAGTGGAAAAGATCAACTGCTTCGTATGACCACAACAGTCAACACATTTGCCTATATATATATATATATATACAGCTGTGATGACGTTCTGAACAAAGGAGTCATAGGTTCCAAACTTCCAAGAGATAACCTGTGGTTTATGAAGCCCACAAAAAAGACAAAGCTAGATTGAGATCACGAAGAGCTTTGAGTATGACGTGGACTTAGGCTGATGAATAAAGATCCATCTTAAAATGTCGTCTTGGAAGGGTTTAGATTTTGACAGAAGGTGAAAAAGTCTCCGATAAAAAGCAGATGCGTCCTAATGTCCAATATAGTGGAGATTGAAAAGATGTTTGGAAAGCGATCGAGATCAAGCACAAAGGCAATATGGAACAGAAGTCTTATTGGGGAGATGTATTCCCATACCCCAAACCATCATTTGTAGCTGGGGTTCACTAGGATGAGTAACTAGTTCATGCCGAGCCTAGATCAAGAAACATGATTGAGTGATTAGCAGTGAAATATGGAGTTCTCTTGTTTTCTTGATCAACGTGTTTACCGAATCAAAATATCACTGAAAAACATGTAAGACTGTTTTCGAGGCAACAGACTGTAGTTGACCCTGCGGAACTTATGGAAACCTTGAGGTAATCGGAGAAGTTAATCGAAATACGAGATGGCAACACACTAGTAAATGTGGTGATGGTTTCCAGAAAAGCTTACACGTGTATTTACCAGTAATATATTCTAGTTAGGGAACTCCATCCGTTCGTGTAAGTGTTCATGAAGGATACTGTATGTGAGCGAAAAGCCTGCAGGAATCAGTTGTTCAACTATAAACCAGTCATAGTCGGGAAAACTCGTGGCAACGACTTCTACTAGTAATCCCACGGTTGAGAAAGTAAGTTCCTGAGGATTTGACAGCGCCTACCCAGAACTGTGCATCGTAGGGATAGATAGCCCATGTGTTATCTAATATCACACGTCATCAGTAAAATCTTTCTAATCTAGAAATCGAAAAAATAACTTAACTGCATAACTCACAGAAGTTCGACGACCTAGGAGCTGCATGCGATATTGGATCTACTGTAACTTCAGAAAGCACAATGAATCAACCGTTTCCCTAATCATATAAGTTCAGTTCCAAAAGAATATGTGACAGCACTTCAAAGAACAGATCACGACAGCAGCAACCGAGACGATCGGTGTCGAACGCCAGAAACGTCCGGACTGGTTCGACGACAACAACGCGGCTATCTCCAACTCGGTATGAGAGAAGAATGTGACGTTTGCTATCTCCACAATGGACCCGACCAATGAAAACAAGAGAGCGAGATCCCGGAGTACTCACCGTCAACTGACCGAACGTGATCGTGGAATCAAGGACGACTGGTGGAGGAAGCAAAGTGATTGGATGCAAGGCTACGCCGATCGCTGGCAACACAAGCACTTCTGCGGTCCGCTTAAGACGATTTTCGGTCCATCCGTCCAGTCTTCCAAAACACTGGTTGATGTGGACATCCACTGTTTGTGCACCCAGCCAGAGGACATCATGAAAGTCTGGCGCAAACACTCTGGTAGCCTACTAAACCGTTTTGCTGCCATTAACTGGGTGATCGTGAACAGCTTGTCTCAACAGGCCATCAAATTTTCACTTGCTCACGCTCCTGATTTGCCAGAGATACAAAGTGCAATTGGACAACTGCGCAATAGAAAAGTTGCAGGCGAAGATGGATAGCCAGGTGAAAACATGAAGAATGGCTGACCGGCGCCAGAATGCGTTCTGCTCCAGCTGGTTCATTCCGTCTGAGATCAGGAAAAATTGTCACAAAACTTCAAGGATATTCTTATCGTACCTTTGTTTAGAGGTAAAAGTAGCAAGCAATGCTCCGACAGTTATCGAGGCATCTTTCTGCTGAAGTGCGCAGGCAAGGTGCTTGCCAGAATCCTTCTGAACCGGCTGAATACAGATGTTCTGGAGGTCAATGTTCCTGAAGGGCAATGCGGATTCCGGGCGAATCGGAGTACGATCGACCTGGTGTTCGCTGCTCGACAGCTTCAAGAAAAGTGCCGGGAACGCAACCAGCCCCTCTGTGCCCTCTTCGTCGACTTCACCAAGGCCTTCGATTCCGCGAGCCACGAGGCCTTGCCTTGTACATGTTTTTGGTAAATTTGGATGGTCAGGTAAGTTCGTCAATTTAATTGGAAGGTTGCATGTTGGGCATGAAGGCGAAAGGACAATCGCGTGGATCGATTTGTGATCATTTTGACATTGCCACTGGCGTGAAGCAGGGTTGTGCCTTAGCTTCAGCCCTTTTTAGTTCATATTTGACTGCCATCTCAACAGTTGCTTTTCAGAACTCGGCTGAGGGTGGTGTTAAGATTGAGCACCGGACGAACGGATGGACGACTACTAAATATTCTGCGTTTCGGCATCCCAACTTGTTTACATACCTCAACGATGCGCATGCTTCTGTTCGTAAATGATAACGCGCTGTTAGCACACAACGAGGACGAACAGTGAGTGACCCTGACTTTTGGGACCGCCGCATTTAAGTTTGGACTGGATATCAACACAGGTAAGATCTCTGCTTTCTTCCAGCCTTCTCCGGGTGGAAGTGCTGTTCCTGCACCTACGCCTCAGATACGCCCAAAATGGAGATAGTGTCGACAGCTGCGTGGACTTCTGCTATTTGGGTAGCAATATGTCAACAGACCGCAAGTTACGAGCACGCGTAGCGAAGGCTAGTGCTGCTTTCGGACGAATCTGGAGGAACCACAGCCTGAAGATGACCACTAGGCTTTGCGCCTACCGCTTAATGGTGTTATCTATACTGTTGTACGGTAATGAAACTTGGACAGTGTGTTAACGGAACGTGCGCCTTCGAAGCCGTTTCCATTTGCAGTATCTTAGACGCATCTTGAATAGTCGGTTGTCGGGCATGGTTCCCAACAATGAAGAACGACGGCGAGCGGACATGGACGGAATTGAATTGCAGTGAAAATCCACTCAATTCATCGCTTATCCAAACCCCGACACGATAGGAGATCTAACTAGGAACCAATCCAAACGTTGCGTTAAAGATACTACATCGGGATTGAACAAATAGTCTCAACGTTACGCCTTCAGTTATTCACCAATTTCTTTGTTCTGTATTACACCAACTCAAGTACAGTTTGTGACTTTGTATGTGCCTACACGACCAGCCAATGATAAACTGTGATTTCTTTAATACTGTTGTACATCCATAAATTTGGCTTCTTGTCTCATGAATATGAACTGCTTACTGCAACCAGTACTAGGTCTTCTTCTTACTTGCGTGGGAGGTTTTAATCCAGCTACGATTTCTGGGGATATTCAAAGTCCCTAATTCCGAGTATTACACGAATCCATGCTGATGCTGAATCAGCTTAGTTGGCTAAGTAACGTCCATCGGATGGGCGATGACCGCATTCAAAAGCAACTACTATACGGGCAGCTGGAATGAGGTAAGCGTAATCCTGGTGGTCAAAAGCGGAGATACCACGATGTTATCCAGGTGAGTCTTTTGCATTGTAAAATTGATTTCAGTTTTCATATTCATACACACACATACAAGTCAGCAGTATTAGCCAGGCACATGTACACATTTATCACCTATGATTGTGTCTCCCCGGTATAACTCATCGTAGTTGCACACACACACACACACACACACACACACACACGCTTATGCATGTGGGCCATCAATGGGGATAGCACGTGGATAAACTGAAATTAATACGTTCGCACATGTAAGTAGCCAAGTGTATGGTAGATGTAGGAACACCGATAGCCTACATGCGCATTTGAATAGAACGGGAATCGACTATCTACGATGGCATAGCAGACGATATTTTTTAGTCAGCTATCATCGTTCTGTGGGAAGAAAACAGACACAATAACGTGTTGTGGTTAGTATGAGGGCTGAAAATGAGGTTACATGCCTCACGATTTTCACGCGAGTAGAAATACGACAGCCTCCTCGTCAACATTAACTTGAGCAGTCGAGAGTAAATGAAGTGGACAGTGCTTCTGTTGTCAAGTCAAGGAAATATTGTTCTTCTGGTTTTGCCCACTGAACAGAAAAACTATTTCTATGCATTGGTGGACATCACTCACGGTTGATCACACCCTTGGCAGCCAGATATACGCATCTGGCTGACCTATCTCATCTAGAAATAACAGACTCCAGAGTTGTTTCTATTGGATCTCTGCAACCGTGCTAACTCTCGTCTAGACAGGGAGAGGAATTCTTGTTCATATACTTTTGAGATAAATGTGACGACCATTATCTCCGTAAACTCTCAAAAAGCATGACTGGACTGTCTTTTTTAAACGTACAGTTACAAGTGAGTGAGCAGTGTTCAGGCTGTCCAATTGTGCCAAAAGAGGGCAATAACCATCCCATCATCCTAGTACTTTTCCATCAGAAAAGCTATGAACTTACTGCAAGAGTTCTACTCACTCGAAACAGCCATATGATTGGTGTAATGTACACAAATGTTTGTCACACCTGTGGATGTTTTAGAATAGACTCCGGCTTCAAGTGTGCGGACGATCTAAATACAAACTGGCGATTAGTTAAGAGTATATTCTCTACGTGATTGTTTGACTGACAAACAAATGGAGTCTTTAAACTACTTCAGAAGATTTGCTCGACTTTAGACATGTGAATTGTTCGTTGATAACAAGCCCACAGGCAACAGTCGAGTTTCGCGTGATGCATATCTGCTTTGTGATATCATTACAGCCCGAGAAATTGACAAGAAATTTTTTCAAACGTAGCGACACACTTGAGGTTAGTGAGAGGTAGTGTGGCAGATTTATTAGTTTGGGAGAGAACCAATTGTAAAAACCCGGGCTTTGATGGGACTCAAACCAGTAACAGGTACGATAGTCTCTTAACGCGGCAAGTCAGGCTCAGAGTTCACAACTTTCAAGTATACACTCAATTAGTCAATTATTTCACTATACCCTATGAAGTCTACAAGATGATCCGGAGATTAAACGTCTCTGACAGGATTTTCTGAACAGTTACCACTGGGCTCTAGACATGTCATTGGTGGGCATTGAAAACTTGCAACGGATCAGCAGCGTGAAACATTTGTTAATTTAGAAGAGATTGAAGTGCGTGGTAATGCACTCATTGTATAAAAGCATGTTGTTTCTGTTGAGGGATCAATCCAAGGTCCACATACCTTGCAATTGGGCCCCCTATATCAACGGGAGGTACTAACCATATATTCACCAGAATCGTAAAAGAAAAACTAGAAGTAAACGCTCAGACTTAGCCTTTCAAAGACAGGTAGAGATTAAAAAAACACGCGCTGATGAGTAAATGTGGTCCCGGTCAAAACCAACGAGCCCGAAGTGGCTCAATGTGCTAGACTGAAATAAGTAGCAACCGGAGTACGACAATGTCCTCAAATGTTCGTGTGCAACTAAGACCAAGTCAGATCCCGGATCGCCCCTTGAGATGCTTTTAAACGTCATGCATTCCTACAGCTTTTGTGCAGAGGAGGCACTACTCATTTCCTAGTAGTGGCGAAAATCATCATCGTAAATAGTAGTACACCAGTCGTTCTCACTGATGTTTAACCGGCATGCAATCATGCAGAGGAAAACGGACCCACGCCAGAAAGAAGAAAGCAACAGAAAGGGAGGGAAGGAGACCTGACCACTAAAAATAACTAAGTCCATATTTAAACACCCAACATTAGGGCGCCTGCATCTTGCAAAACAAACAACCGAGCTGTAAGTGAAGATATGACGTCATCAGCAAGACAGCTTCCTTACGGTTTTCACTGCCCCACATCATTAAGTGCACTTCAAAAACAATTCGGTCAAACAACGACAGCATTCCCATTATGGAACTCGATTGGCCGCCATCTCACTTAACGCCTCCAGTCACCGACTCTTGGAATCGCAAAGTCCTGAGACTGGGAGAGAAACCCGATCTACAGTGGCCAACCCTTTCGTGAACGACTTCAATTCTCTAGGCCAGGTCATCATTTGGCCACTTTACGCCAGTCGGCTGCAGCATCAGCGAAGAGTGTTCGATGTAGCAGACGTCTAGTTGGCATCTTTAACACATGGCATAACTATCTAAGTTTGTGTAAACGTAACGACTGAATAAATGAACTCGCTTGCCAATCAACTAAATATCCGTTTTATAACCTCTTCGTCGCTTACTCTTTGGTGCCACCCGATGAGAGCGATCAAACATAGACCTCGACGGTCAAATACTCAAAGACGGTTTACGTCTACTCTGAGTGGCCTAGTTTTGTAGCCGTAAAGTAATACAGCCTCCAATGTTGCTCTATATTTGCAACCCTTAAGCCTCAGAGAGATGTCCTAGATTAGCGAATACCCCCATTAGCCTTAGGGATACGCGCTCCTATTTCATTTCCTACACTTCTGCTGACGCAGCTTCCCAAGTACACAAAATAATGTTCGTCCAAATAAGAACACAAAAGTCAGGCCATAATGATGTGCAGTCAACTGCTCATCTAAATAGAGTTGTGGGTACCAAAATTCAAAGTTCTGGATTAAAACGTAAGACTAATCGAACATCGCTCAGCGAACTTACTGATCACCATCGACGAGATTTGCCAGGGATAACGTATACACTGGCTCGTGGATCAAAAGCCCTTTTTGGGGGAATTTGGACAAGTATATTCGTCCTCATCATCAGCACCTTTGATGGGCCTGACCATCATCGTTCATGCCTTTTCTGAAGACTTATGGGTTGGGTCACATGAAAAAGCGTACAAATCGACATACAGCTAATCGACTCTTAACAAACTGCGAACCTTGCGCTTCACTCCACCGTCTTTCCAACCAGATTAATAAAACAAGGGCTCCCAATGTGGTTCCTTAAGTCAGATTCAACTTTCGATCTTGGCGTGCCCTGTTCATAAGGACTCAGTTTCACATTAACAACTGAGTTACACATAGGTTATGTAAACATTTCTAGGCTGATAAAAGCGGGGTACTTAGGTTTGAGGAAATTCGGAATCGAACTGTGAGTCTTGAAAAGTGTTTTGACCACTATAACTATCACTAAGCCAGAATGGGCTTGTGTAACCTGAAGTGAACTGAGCAGTCAAGTGGAAGTCTGTATTCACCGAGCTCAGACTCGGGTCAACAAAGACAGAGACAAAAACAAAATCGCAAGTATTTACCTTGCCAGTCTCTCATCCTGCTTCAGTTCAATTTCATGCAGTTCCTTCTCAATTGCTTCCATCCGAGCATGAACTTGATCCAGCTCTTCATTCGCGTCCAGCAGCGAGGCGTCTAAGCGTTCCGCTTGTTCTTCATAGATGCCCAGGAAACGATGCAAAGTGTCAATGTTTCGCGGGTCGTACGGATTGATCACCTGATGAGAGACAGCAGTGATATAACCGTGAACAACAAGAACATAAATTGATTGTGAGCTTTATGATGAATGCTGTTCCTCGATACTTATCATCATTAAAAAAAGTGTCTACAGTATCATAATGACAGCCAAGAGCTTGACCAGGTGCTGTGGCTCCAGCTACCGCTCACCACAACAGTGATGTGAAATATCCCAGAAGAAAACGTTATTAAGGTTGAAAACTAATAAAACCAGACTCAACGGAAGAATTTGAAATGATGTGGATGCAGGTATGTCATTGATTGAGGTACATCGCCATCTCGGATAGCGTCTCTAACCAGCTAATCGAGCGATCACGAGGACCCCAGCCAGACGGGCGACACCCACTCACTTTGCTTAGTAGAATAGTCAAGGTCTTCGCATTTCGTGACCATGTTGTTGGTTGCCCATCGCGTGGTTTCACTCAACTGCTGGTGTTCTCAGTATATAACGCCCGGTACGGTGAACGATCAGATGACATACGGAGTACGTGACCCAACCATCGCAAGCTGTGCAACATGATCAGTTTACCAAGTGATCGCGCATCTCGAGCGTTCTGGAATACGAGTCGGCGAACGGTCACACTGCTCACCCGATCGAGCCACTTAGTGTCAGTCAACTGGCGGAGACAACGATGGTCAAACACAACAAGTCGGTTGACATCTTAGTTGCGAATAAGCCACGTTTCCGAACCATAAAGCGAAACAGAACGTACACAAGCATTATATACTCTTTCTTTTAACAACAACCGGAAGTCTTTTCGACGCTAAAGATGACGCAGATTGGCAAAGGCAACTCATTCCTTTGCTATCCTCGCTGATATCTCATCAACAATATTACAATCCGACGAGATAGTGCTACCCAAGTATGTGGAAGTGTCCACAGTCTCAAGCGGATTACCTTCAATGAAGAAAGTGAGAGTGAAAACGATCCAGCCTTGAAGCAGCACTTTACAATTTGAAGGTGCGAAACGCATTCCGCACAAATCAGTCAGGTCACCCAAATTGTTCAGCATGGTCTGCGTGTCTTCGAGAGAGGGGGTGTGCAAGACAACGTCATCTACATACTCTATATCGGTCTACCAAGCGCCAGGAAGTAGCTCAACACCGGAATGACTGGACTCCTCGAGTGCACCTTCTGGGACGTCGTCCATGACAAAATTGAACAAGGGGAAAATCGGACACCTTTGACGAACAAGCGAAAGTTATTCAGCGTCCACATATAATAATTCAGTCATGCCTAATGAGGTCATTGAGACAGTGGTCAACATGGCTGCCTCATCAAATCGTGGCCAGGGTTCTAGTCCCGGTAGTGGCAAGGATATGCACTACTGACGAGCTCTAATGAGAGCGAAACTCGAGTCTAGTGATTCAGCTGTTCAAAAGGGGCCGACTGGAAAATCTATGGGAATGTGACAACTGCGATCAATTGTGAGTGATGTTCAACCTATATGAACACTAGAAGTGATGAATGCCCGAGACAACTATCCATAAACCCTCATCCTACTTGCAGAGTGAGCATACAGTGATCTCAACAGATTCAGGTACTCCCACGCGAAGAAGACAGTTCCAGAGAACAATACGAGCGACTGAATCGAATCGAGTTGGTTGCTTATATGAACGTCGATGTTCCAAGACCTGCCGCATGATAAGAGTGTGATCAACGCACCCTCAACCGGATCGGAATCCTGCCTGTTCTTCGCGTATCTGACTTTCTCTGGACTCAGGGAGCCGACGTTAAATGAGGCCAGTGAGTAACCCAGACGCAACAGATACCAAACTGATCCCTCCGTGGTTGTCACATAGACTTCAGGCCTTATTTTCGAAAACGAAAATTACTGTTGATAAGTCCCAATCGTTAAGTACCTCTTAAGTTTCCATAGTCGTCTGGAGGAGCTTTGTCAATTCTGACATCAACTCCTCCCCCACCACTCCTAAAAAGAGGAGGGAAAATCTGTTCCAAGAGCCTTACTGCGCTTCAATAACTTAACCTACTTCTGCTTCCGACGGATAGCCGTCTGGAACGGAATAGTTGGCCATTCGGATCCCGTCGTCCACATGGTGTGATTGAGGATAACTGAACTGTTCTCCAAAATGTTCAGTCCACCTATCAATTCGGCGCGATTGATTGGTGATAAGTGAATCATCTTTTTCATATATGTTCTTACTTACCTCTACTCGACGGCCAGTACAACCACAGATCAGGGAAAAAAGCCTTCTGCCATTCCCAGTTAAAAAGTCTCTTTTCATCTCTTTCGACTGTTCGACCGACTAGTGCTCACGGTCTTTGCGCAAACTTTTAGTCAGCTTGCGTTTAGGTTCTTGAGGGTCGCCACATCCAGAACCAGCTGGAATCGAGCGACACCTGATCATGAGGTTTATCAAAGTGATAGAAACTCAGTTCTGTCGCAATTGCACAGCTACTTCGAAACATACCTCATCATAGAAAGCTTTCATAGCCACTGCGATTCGTCCCTAGTGTTCGTTAGGATCTCTCACCTGACTCGAACTGGGCAACTTGTTCATCAATGCTCCCTGGTAAGCGTTCTTCACACTCTCCGCGCTCGACTGCCAGTTAAGTACCTTGGAATCACGAGCGTATGTCCTCTGGATAAATGACAAAACAAACCAAAACAAAATCTACAACAGTCCCATCTTCGGAAATGAGCATAAGTCGGAGGGAGACAAACACTTCATTACATTAGGAAGAAATCACCTATTGTAATTTGTTGATATTTCAATTCGTGTAGCTCAAACGTGTTAGCCCCTTCTCAAAAAGTATCGATCCCTGGAGAAGGCTTTCACATAAATGCAGTACATAGTAAAATTATGAGTGAAGTCTTTTATCTGACTTTTTGATGATTGGGATTACTTCATTTAGGCTAGTCTTCAGCAGACTTTTCTGGCAGTCCATTCCCACAAAGCAAAATGTTCTCTGCTGGCCTGGATCTCGCTCGAAGTGAAGCTAATTACCTATCAGGATGTACTCTCTAGATCTTTCCTATGAATAGAGTTTTCATTCCTGTTAATGATGAACTGGCAATTTTCTACAAGTGTTGTTGAAGAACTTGATGCATCTACGTCACACTCCTTCAAAACCCGTTGTAATAACAGTGACTGACGTACTCGGCCAAAAGTGTCTGGTCAAACAAATTACATCCGAAATGTTCACCTAGAATATTGGTGTTAAAAACAAACAGAAATATCAACTCTCTTCACATAATTCTCTACTACAAAATCTTATAGACACTATGCACAGTGTGCGTTCTAAGAAAATACTTTCTGTATCCTGCTGTAAACATCCTTACTACTCCAATATCCATAGTTTTCAATTGAGATGTTGTGTTTGGTAACAAATAAATACGTTATAGGGGACAACATATGTGTGAGAAGTACAACTGTTCAATAACATCAAAATCTTCCGTCGTTCCCTTACTGCTCTTCTACTGAGGCTTTCCGATCAAACGCGAAATATCCCGTACTCGTCCAGTACTTTGCTATCTAACAGAATGTTGTACGCTATGCAGTGCATGATCGTTCAGTTTGAAGCAATAAAAATGTGCATTTTTCTAATCATCATAGGTTCCCGTTTCATGCACGTAGCACAACTGTACGGCAATGTTGTCAGTCGATGACGCTGATCCTTTTATGTAAGTAAATTCCTGTTTGACAGTGTGTTGGGAAAAGGCACATTTTCCAACAAATTAGCCCTGTATGCATGGAAAATGGATTCCTTCATTTTCTGGGAATTTGAACGTCCGCCAGAATTCTCGAACACCCGAGAAGCTGCGCTCGCTCCTGATTGATCCATCCGGCGACCTAGGTCCAAGGCCACCACAAACCTATAAATACAGTTGCTGTGAGCCGCTATTTCGCCTTCGGGCTGAGCAGTAAATAAAGCTCCTTTGAAGGCCGTCTTTTTCTTTACTTGTTGGGGGGTCCTAAGCTGCGAGATTTGCGTTCCGACTTTTGAGCTCTGGTTTTCTTACCGCTTACAATATCGTTGCGTTCGTTCGTGATAGAGATACTGCTCGCGGTCTTGCGTTTGCTCTTGTCTTTTCTCTATCACGTGGGGTCGTAACACAGTGCTCGGTAGAACGACAATACAACCGCTCTATTTGTTTGTTGTTGTCAAGTGCGTATGACTGACTGTGTGTGGGGCGATCAAATCGAACTGAACACCACTCTGCTCCCGGTACTGTTTTTCCCATCACGTCGTGTGCGTCGTTTTGGTAGCCTCGGTGGAGCATGTTTGCAAGCGTGAGTGAAACATTTTTGGATAGTCGTTACTAAGACACCAAACAACGATTCTTATATTCAAATCCTACTGATCGAGTGGTCTGGGTACGAATGTGGCTTTGATAGGAAGTGCTCCTATCCACTACAACAGTAACTATCTTAAAAAATGACAATACACCCCGATCCGTCTAACACATCATCCTTAAAATCTGGCACTGTTTGGAATGTCTCTACTTTCACACTTTCCCTATCCAATTCTATTTATTTCTTGATTTCTTAAAATGTAGCACCGTGAAAAGTGACATATCTCAAAATGTTCCCACTTCAATTGAGGCCGGCTTCCCACATTTTTCATGCGTGGACGACTGCACAACGTAGCACAGCAATTGGCTGAACACTGTAGCTGCTCGGATTGGGCAACCGAATTTGTAATCGCTCAATTATTGGTTGCTTTGGTGGGGTCACCTAGTACCGAAGGGTAGATGAGCATGCAGCACTGGAAGCTACCCAAAGTTGATTGGAGATGCAGCCTAACTCATTATCGGTTACAGTAGGACAGTCTCAAGGTTTCGAATGATAAAGGTTGGGACTATTCGTGCTGTGTTCAGGATCACCTGTGCATCGATTTGCCTAAAAATGAACGAAAAGCTCTCGAGCTAAGAAACGTTAGAGACATTTGAGCAGTTCACCAAGACTGCATGCTACACAAAGCTTACTAGCCAAATATGCAGGTTTATCGCACGAAACGGTCCAGAGCGTCATGTCAAACGAGGCTGTTATCACAGAATACCTTAATACCAGTGGGTGGTCTCGAAATCGATGTCACTCATAAATGGGACAAAACCATGATGAGGTTGTGCGATGAATTTCAACGCCATTGAAGGTGCGTGGAGTCCGTTAAGGTACAAATCAATTGAAGAAGTCTCTGTTGAATACTCCATTGTTTTAACAAGCAGTATATATGAAAGCATCAGACCACGGTTGGATATTTGACAAACCTTCAAGTTTAAAGTCATGGTTCAGGTTAGAAGCATTTTTTGAAGTAGGATGATGACATGCCAATGGACTGTAAACATGTTAATATATCCATGGGGGGGCAAACTGAGTGATCCTGAGGGTGACTCAATGCGTTGTCAGCTTTTAATCGAATTATGTGGAAACTCCGTATCTCCCCAGGCGCGAATAGATAACAATATTGTGTACACGTTCATTCTGCCAGAACACATACATAAGCCCACAGACACTTAGTGTCAGCATCTTCTGAAATTGAACATCAAACGCGTTGTGGATATCTTTCTGCCATCGGATATAGCCAGCGGAGTTCACCACTTTGCCGCACCTAATCTGTATTCAGAATGTTCGAGTTATTAGAACAACTGAGGACTAGTACGTCACCTTCTATGATCTGGAAGCTGAGAGTTAGGGCAAACAGACGATAGCAATAATCCTTTAGTGCCTACCGGAAGACGAAAGCAAACGGCAATCTTAAGCCACTTTATCGAGTTGTATACATTATAAATTATGAGACCTCATTAACAGCAAACAAATGTGTAAACTGTATAATCACTCATGTACATCAACCACAATGAAGAAATGTTAAGAATGTACTGCTTTTGATCACAGTTCAGTAGGAGTTTGTAAGGCCAAAGACTGTTATACTAACTAACCAATTACGCGACAAAACTTCGCTTTGCAGATGTGTAAACACTAAACTTACTTGTTTCATATGCTACACTGCTAGACCGCAAACGTGTAGGATTGTCCGGGGTTAGTTGGGTCAAATCTGTGAAAACCTGCAGACTTGCTACACCTTAAGGGCACACGATTGGGACACGTGGTTTATGAAGACATCTTAAAAATAGCTGCATATCAAGGACGTTATATATGGAGGACCCGAGTACATGCAAATGAATTTTTACTGCCGTAAACCATGCAAATTAGCTTGCCTGACAGTTTAAAAAGTTTCATCTATTAATATACTACTTATCGATGAATCATTTGCCTAAAGTAGTATGTTATAACAAATCTTAGAACGTAGTCCAAAGATTCCAGTGTAATGATTCCTGCACAGTGGAATCTTGTGAAAGGACTAATGTACGTATACATAACTGATTTCGTAGAACAGACAGGTTATGTCTTTTTCAGTCTACGATGCATCCACATCACTTTAAGATGTCCCAAGGGGGTTAACTGTGTTTCAACGGCGATTGGGGTTACACGACCAATGTGCACATGGGTAGGCTGATAAACACATGGATTAATTGACTTTTACAGAGTGAGAAAGGGCAGTTCCGTCTGGTGCAGAGAGTAAACAGAATTAGATAGCCTGGACCCAGTTATCTGGGACAACTCAAATTGACACCGAGACAGGCGAAAGTGATATCGAGACATCTTAGACCGGTTTTAAAGGGTGGAACGCAGTGAACACCCACTCACAAAGCAGTTACATGTAATGAAAAAACCGAACTGACAAGCACGCACACAAACACGTACAACACGTTCAAATGTAATAAAATGAGACAGAAAACATTTTTGTCAGTACTAGACTACATGCGATGGAGAAGTTTTGCCGTCCTTTGGTTTTCTCAACTTTATATATTGATTTATCTCAAAAAGAAAATCATGATGACATGCGCAATGGCCTGTTGGTCAGTGATTTCGGCTTGGGACCAGCGTCTACAGCCAACCAAACCCGACATCCATTGAATTCCAGCCAGAAAAACGGGACAACCTATTCATACACCAATGACAAATCATGAACCTGCAGTGCTGTTATTGTTAACACCATCAAAAGCGTTATAATAAGCAGTGGGATGGAATACATTAGAAAGAAGTCTGAGCCGACTTGGTCGATGAGTTGAAACTAGTTCACAAAGTCGCTATCGCTCACGTGGTGTTGCTGTCGTACAAGAGCAATGGCTGTATAGAAAACGAATACCCCTTTTGGTGGAACGAAGGGAATAACTAAACGGCTGTATCTAGTTCATGAATTACCACAGTGGAGCTATTGGTTACACCATACCTAACAAAATCCTAACCTATACATATATTGCGGATGCTGGAGTCCCCAACTGGACAGACGTGTCGGGTTGACGGATATAAGTCCCAATATGCGTTGCTTCATGCTCTCCCATCAAGGTATAAACAGACTACCGCCTTTCTCTTCAGCATACCTGAGGTTTCACAAACGAGGCTGTAAGCGTCAGGCGATGAGATGGTATATAGTGAACATCCTACAAAACTAATGGATTTGTTAGCGATAGATTGTTCTATGTATGAACCCATTCAGTTTATCAATCCAAATGATACATTGACCAACAATTTTGTTGCTTACATGTTGATTCCGCCATACACAATTTGTGATGCGTAAGCAGTAACGATCAGGTATGAGTAATCTGTGAACATCTACAAGTAGAAATTTCCTCGGTAAGTTAAATACAGCTACTTGACACCGACGTTGTTTGAGATACGTACTGAAAAAATAAGTATCCTCAACACTATTCACGATAAAAACGCGGGGTTCATCAATTTCGAATTTGCTGTGGTTCCTGTCTGTTAAGTGTGCAATTGCACACACGGTTAGTATATGTACATCTGAAGTTGCTACCATTCAAACGAGATAGACAATACAAGCGAAATAAACATTCGGTCCAATTTTGACAGGATAGGCACCTGGTTTGTCTGTGATATCTACATTTCTACTAGAAATTAGTGACAAATTCTCAAAGAACCGACCACAGTTGAATATCAGCTTTGGCTCTAGGCTGTACAGGAAACAGTACGAATAGATTGTCAGAAACGGACTGGGCTGATAAAATCTGAAGTCCGGTTCATTCCGATATGTATCTCTTCGACTCAGTTTGAACGCGAACGAAGGGAGAGAAGGACAGACACACACGCCGAACAGACAGACGGGCACAACCCATCTGGCAGCTGAACCAACATGCTTAAGCATTGAAACAAGACAGCTTTCGGTCGCTCATACCGATGATGGACATAAACACACGTGCGAGAGCGTATACAGTGCCAGGACAAACACAGCTGTCCAGACCAGCCCATTAGTCAATACACTCGCTCCGCTCGAACTAGACCATTTGGCAGAGTTGAATGTTTGGATTGGAACGGTTGTTTCATGCGTGGATCACTCATAGTCTGTGTGTGAGTGGCTACCGTTGTGCATTGTATGGGAACAAGAGATTCAGTAAATAATTAGTCCGGTTAACCAAAACGTGTGGATTGGGTTTATCTGTCAGTTGACGAAGACAGCAAAAATGGAGAATACTTATGAACAAACTGTTCGGGTAATGCACAGTAATCGATGGTGTTGTCGGTTGTGGCTTGTTTCCCAATAGTGCTTGAAAACGAGCTATGCGTTTGGGTAATCCCAGGGTTCAAGTTAGATCGAGCGAAGGGGATCGCACGCGCATACACAAATACCTCATTCGTTCGTTACAAATCGCGTAGAATGACAAACAAGCTAGAATGACACATCTCACTTGAATCGAATCACGTCGACTGACCACTGTTTCATCGACAACAAGCAAGGTACACATGAGGGAGGCAATCGTTTGATAGTCTCAACGGTTGAATTACGTCAAACCTAAACATAACCCACGCATGTTGATAAGATAGCTCTATCATATCGAATGAATAGTCACTGGTGCAGTGGTCAATACGGTTGCCTCATGAAAACGCGGTCGGGGTTAAACTCCAGGTCGTGGCAAGAATATGCACTACGGACGAGCCATAGGAAGGATGAAATGTGAGTCCAGTGGTTTTTTCAAAGGAAACTGGTCAGATGGCCTAACTGAAAGCAAACGTTTCGACCAAACTTGAGTGGTATTCAACTTGCACCAACTAGCGACTGGCAAGCAGCTCTATTAGGTTACTAGCACATCAACTGACGGACGGACGGTCAGAACGCAGCAAACTACCAATCTACTGTAAATGGACTACACTTTGTAGATCGTTATAGATGAAACATTGCACAAACCAGTCGTTGCTGGAATATCATTAAGTAGAATCCAGAAGACTTTAAATTTAGGCAAATGCATACAAAAAGTCAATTGCACATTCAACTTATCGGTTAGTGAAACTGTTAGTTACCTCAGTATGGTGTAACTAATCTTCAACGTTCGTAAGCAAATGAACGTTATTTCGACTGGTCATGTCAAACAGAAATCCGAACTAACAGCCTTCGTGTGACCAGTCAACGCTCGCATCCACTTGATCGCTGGCCCTAATAGCGTCGTCGACAATGGGATGAACCAGACTGGTGACACCAACACTGCAGTTGTAAGTTTTAGCTCGTACATCATCAGACTGGGTCACATGCGGGAGTCCAGCTACATCAAGGTGTACAAACTCAATGTGACAGTGACAAGTTAATCAAAGACGAACCCTGACGTCCGTAGTCGATGAGGTTCAAAAGATTGTATATCACGACCCAAAGTTGATTTAAAACAGATGTCGTTCATGTGGGGGACTCAAACATCTAGGGCTATGGCACTCTTGACCGACTTGTGCGGCTTTTGTGTCAGAAGATGCCCAACCGAAACCTACAGGGTGCAATTATGAAACTACAGTAGCTTTTAAAGAGGGTGCCAACTGAGGTTGCTACAGATTAAGGATATCAAACGATAGCTAAATGTCAACATTTGTATTCAACCAGACGAATCGGATGACATCAGGAAATTGGGGTTATGGGACAGAACAAGTTGGCTCCGAAAAAACTGCAAACATGCAGAAATGTGGAAGTCGGAATACCAACCTACCGGTAACTAAGCCATTCACAGTTCAGCGAGTCCTCAGTTCACCGGAGTAGGATAATCTGTGAGCAATCAATGACTTAGCAACGGGAAGCAAAGCCATCTAATAGTAGGTTAGAAACTGCAGGTAATGTCCGTTTCTCGTGAAAAGGTGTATCGCGACAAAGAGGATGAGCAATCAAGTCTAATGGCACAAATGATGCTGTTATTCGATTGAGTTGCTCGTGGTTGTGAGGGCCGTAAGGAAGCTGTCTCAAAGATGTCGCCTTACCCCACTTGTAGCTCGGTTGTTTGTTCACCAGATGTTGATAGCCTAAGTTTATGTGTGGGGGGTACCATGCAGCAAATCCCGTCCCTTCCGTCTTTTTTCTGTAAACAAGGATGATTCTCCCGAGGGTGTACGGTAGCTGAGCGGCGGTACCAATTACTGATGCATTTATGTCGATGATTATAATGATGGTGCTACAGGCATATCAACAAACGCTACTTTCGATCGTAGTCGTTGCGCAATCAATGCGATTCAACTTGAATTCAATTAGTTTCATCACAAAGCTTTAAAAGAAAGGGAGGTTTGTTCTCAGTTCCTACATCACATGCGAAGACTAAATGTTGTCAAACTGTTCAAATTCAAGCGGGAGCAATCACGGTGAATGGGGTTCGAACCCGCAACTGTGATTAGTGGTCAACATGGGTGCCGCAAGACGGATCATCACAAATTACAGACATGAATAGCTTACAAGTTCTTGAACTGGACGGAGATCTCAAGGATCAACTAAACTATAGACAGAATCTATCCCCAAGTGTTGGACTGTAAGTTAACGTTATGAAACAATTGCATATTTCCAGTCTAGAAACACTGTGACTGTAATCATTACGAAGTGACAATCGCCGGTCGACGGTGTCCACCTGCGTGTGGTAAGGTGATTACTAGCTCCTTTGAAGTTAACACGAAATCTCATACGCTATAAAGATTTGTTCGCACAATGCGCAGTTTACATCTCCTGTCCGTAATCAGTATCATTATCAAAATCGATAGCAATATACCATTGGTTGAAAACGACGTTGGACTATCATGCATAAATAAGAGGAAAACTAGTCTCGGCATCAAATAGGGAAACAGGTTGAAACGCAATATCCTAATTTAAACACTCGACGCCAGTGTATGTTCACATATGTCGAACAAACAACCAGGTGGTGCCAGTCGCAAGACGGCCAACGTCCATGGAGCCTTCACTTCCACCCGCATCAGTGCTGTTCATATTTCACAAAAAAAAAATACAAAAACAATAACTTTCACACCACAGTGCGTTATTAGCTGTCACCTCCAGGCACAGAGTGCGTGGATCATAGAGCCACAAGTCCAACAGCTAACTGCGACCTACGACAACTAAGTTACCGGTAACTGTCATCACTTCCGCATACCAAATAAACATTGGCTCACCTTGCACTTTACATCAGTCTGCACTGGCGCAGACACAAATCCACACACCCTGATGGAAAACAGCGTATAATGCACATCTTAATCATTAATGAGTTAACGGTGGCTTAGTGGTAATCATGCGAACTACCAACCACACGGAAGCGGGTTGCAATTCAAGTTCCCTCAAAAGACAGAAAGCCCCAATTTGACCTACCGTGTCAGTTGGGTCATCAATCATGTGGTGTACCGGCTGTTACTCCTTAATGGATCGTTTGAGGTTCTGGCCGTTATAAGGTGCTGACCCACTTACAAGCAATCATACCTCGGACAGTCGCAGGAAATTTGCGGCTGATGCGCATTAGTTTCGTTTGTCGCTTAGATGTACCATTAGTATGTGCAGTTGTCTGAATCGGGCTTTTAAGTCTGTCAACAGAAAAAGTTCATCTGAATAAGCAAGATGAAAATGATTGAGGGCGACATTACAACATCCTCTGTCTCCCAAGTGAGAATATTCATTCTCCCTATTTGTAATTCCTATTATTCGTAACAACTTAGAGTTCACTTACGGTGTCCTATCTACCTTTATTTCGTATCGTTGAATTCATCACTGCTAGGTAGTAGGGGATCTAGTTGATATAAACTGAACATTTCTCATACGTAATCAAAGCTTTCTTTGTCTTCTGAAGCGAAAGTCTCGCTTGAAATAAAGTTCTTGAAAGTTCGTAAGGCAGCGGGCTCAGATTAACTCTCTCCAACTCTTTTTAAAGATGATGATCCAGTCCTAGTCGATGAGTTGACGGTTTTGCTCCGAAAACTCTGTGTTACGGAAGTAGCTTCAAACGGCTGAGATTTGATCAACAATATGCTCATTTTCAGAAATGACTCAAACATTTCGTGGGTTTAACCTGATTCTTAGTGTGTATTATAGTCACTGTATTTGGTAAACCAAGCGTAAAGTGTGAGCAACTCAGTCACAGTCTATCGTGACCAAGCTGTTCAGCCTCCTCTTTTCTATTCAACTTTGCATTACGGGAGATCCCGGAGTGTGCTCTCACAGAGTGCAAGTACGACGGTGCAGAAGTGTTTCCAGACAAGACTTTCCGACCTAGGGTATGTAGACGAGGTTGTTTCGAACTGTCAGAGTTCACTGAGCCCTAGAACGTCCTGGATAAATTAACGGCTTCAGGTCGTCAGGTTGATATGACCTTTGCACTTCCAACGTGTAAGATGTTGTTTCAAGACTGACAGGACTCTGCGTCTGCTCACACCCTTGGTGTTGGGGTGTTGGGTGTAGCCGGGATGGTCAAACACCTTGGGAGCGACATATGCGCTGGTGGATTGTCTGACAAACTCACAAACCATATAGCCAAACCACATATGGCGTTTGGTAACTTACGCCATCTGTAGCACAGACATCATCTTTTAGTGAAAGACCACGTGTATAATGTCAGAGCGTGGACACACCTGATATACAGCTCCGAAACACAGCTTATTCGGGCGGACTGTGCATGTGTGTCTGTTTTCGATTATCAACAATTCCGAAGCGGCAGTCTGGTTGGCTAGTGTGTGACACAGATTAGGGGTATGGGGACATGGACATAGAAGCTCACTCCAGTAGGACATTTCGGTTTCCCGACCTGGGTTTCAAAGTGTACCGGGTGCCGTTGAGTAAGGATGCTGTCTGGTATGGTGAAAAAAAGAAGCTGAGGATGCTCGTGTCACGAATCTCTGTGTGCATCGATGTAACTTCTTTTCCCTTCTCTGTATACCTTACTTGTTTTAGCTGCACATAACCCAGTTGTTCTTCTTGTTCTTCGCAGTAAGTCTGCCACTTTACATGGCCTTTATCACGTTAAACACATATATACTTGTATGCGATATTATATATATATATATATATATATATATATATATATATATCGCCACGGTACTCAGCACACAAACGGAAAATAGCCAAATCGGCATAACTCTACCTCCAGTGAACCTTTATGTTCGCCAGACAAAGCAGGTGACGGTGCACCAGGAGTTGTGTTCGCAGGCACACCTCCTGCAACATGATTGGGCACGGAACACGGGCCAGTCGTAGTTCCTATGCCAGTAGCAGTCTCCTCATCACGACGAATCAGATTGTCAGCAAACGTATCCAACATCATACGTTGTTTGGTCGTACGTGTAATACGGTTGGACAGACTTTCCGCTTGGCGCTGACAATGACGTAGTTCTGTATTCAGCTCCTGTATGGTATGCGTCCATGCGTCTTCCTCCTCGGACAACGAGCGTGCGAAATAACTCACATCTAAGATGGTTGCCGCGCCCCGGATTTCCACTCTGAATGAATAGGTAAAAGAAATGGAATGTGTTGGTGTTGTGAGAAGCGTAGAATAAGAGGGGTAATTAGGACGCTTTGTGGTGTGTTGGTTGACGAACGAAGAGAACCTTCAAAACATAAATGAAGAAATAAACCAAAGTAGAGGAAAACTGGTATAAAATTTAAAAAAAAGCTGAGCTCATTTGTATCACGTAAATATCGCTATATGCTTGTAAAAACCGAACGCACTAGGCGCAAATCAAGGCGGCATGTATTTTGTTTATTAGCCGACAAAACAATAACAAGTATGAATATCATCTACCGCATAACCTGACGTTGAAAATGGTTATACGGACTGAAGACGAAGCGACCTTGTTACAATCCTCGTGGTCACTTCCAAAAGTACACAGCCCACCACACCCAAAGAAGTCCATTGTGTATAAACCAACTGGACACAGGTATAGATGGGCAGAGATAATAGGGTAGTGTTCGAACCTACGAGCCTTTATGTACCTTAAGTGAGTTGAAATTTTAGTTTTTATGTCACGAGGCGTTTAGTTCTTTGTGAGATACAGGATCACATGTAGAATGAGTGCCGTCAGACCTTCCAAACCCATACAACTGAAGTTTGAACCCGCGACCATGTGATTCATAGTCGATACCGCTACCACTGTGTCACTACGAACCCCTTAGATCTCAACTACTCACAATGAGTAAGTGAGCTGCTAAGGAATGTCTGTAGGGAGTTAAAGTTTAGAGTTTCCCACTGGTGGCGAAAGGAACGTGACAATTTTCTCCAACTAACACCACCCTTAAAATCCTGAGCGGTCAAACAAAACAATTGAGAGTCCGAGGTGAATGATTCATAGCCGTCAATGATAAACATAATTGGTACCACACAGGGATTGAGACAGAAGGTGCTGATAAGTTTACTCAACCTTTTCTACACCGACTTGATTTTGGCAAACACAGAATGAATGAGATTGGGGATATATCACCGCAATCAGAATAGTTAACCAATGGATGAATCGAGTGAGGAATCCTAATCAACTGTTATGGAAGGATTAAATTAGGTATGATTGATGACCGGTAGACAAAACCCTGCTGGTGACTGATAATGTTGAGTAAACCGAACGTTACGAGAAATAAAGTTAATCAAACAACCTTCGGAACATTTTTGTGACACACCATCATGGACACACAGCTTCCCGCAACCGGTTATGCAGAAATCGTTCGCCAACCCTCTCTTTCTTCCCCCATTCCCTATACTCATTAATCACACTGTTTACATAAGACCTGAGCCGTATTGATAAATAGTGTTTCCCCAAATTCCCTATCCTACAATTTCTGTGCGTTTGTCTCGTTCAATGCGTCATCTATTCGCCTTGTTCATAATCACCCAAAGTTTAGGCGAACTTCGCCCGCATTACTATCGATCATAGCTAGATCACAGACAGCCTAGTAGTTGGACAGAAACACCGGGAGACCGTAAAATAGGCCACTTCGCTAACTTGATTCAAATGTTTGCAATTAACTGGTTGTTCATTGTTTGTCCTCTAGTCGGATGGAGCTGTCGCCATAAGTATGTACCAAATTGGATGCAGAAGAGGCGATGGTGTCGCCACTACAAGTGAGATACAGTGCAGATTCAACTGTTCCAATAATGGAAGCCATCACATCAGTGACCAACATTAAGTGGCACACAATCAACTTAACAGCAGAGGAAAGTGTACTAAATTTCTCCGAGCTGTTCCAGTGTATACAATCTCGGGACGAGATTGTTATCCACGTGACTTCAGTGACTCGAACGATCTATAACCCGTAGTTTGAGTGTGGCCCGGTTTTGAGGAACAATAAACCAATCTCAGTGAGCAACGTATCGAGTTTCAAAATGTCACCGACTGATTAGTCAGAAGCAGCAGGTAGGCGTGACTGCCCAAGGAAGTCTCGTAGGAATTCTCTATGTCCACTGATTAGGTAAAGCATCAGGTACCCACGAAATTTTCAATTCCGATACCACCGAATTGAAATGCCAGAATTTTGAACCTGTCGCTTCAGCAGTTTAGTGACCCGTATTGTTGCACACAGTAATGTAGGGAAGCAACATCATCTCACTGCAATAACCTGGTCACAAGGAGTGCTCGACTCTCTCTGTGTTGATGGAGGAGAAGAGCAGATGGCAAATACGTGCGCAGTCATGTTATCTGCTCAAACTGTAGCAAAATAACGTTCGTGGTGACATCGCATCCACTTGGTGCGCAATTACAAGTACAGATCGTACCGTGGCTTACAATGGGACGCCAATAGCAGATGTGGTGTCAGATTACTCGTTCAGAACACAACTTCTAAGTCTAAGCTTTCCCAAGTCGGGAGTAGAAAGGTTTAACGACTCCCCAAGAGTACAGTCCCGTTTTGTGCACAATTTTCAGTCACATATGGCTAGTCGGACATCAGACGAGCAAAAACTCCCTTACCTTATAAACCAATCGGAGAGGAAGGAAAGAAGCTATCGAATAACGTATCCTGTTACCGTATGGCCAAGGCTGCTGGAAAACAATCCGTACTCTTGGCGAGTGCTTTGTCCAACCAAACCTAATCGCCTAGTGAGCCAGAAAGGAACTGTTCACTCGCCCGAAGTTGAGGTATAGAAAAGTTGACGGGCTACGATTGCCGGCGACTCGCATGCGCGATTACCAACTGACGTTGTCACGGCTAAGCAGAATGGATGAGATAAACAGCTTGATGACTTCACCAGGCGTTGCAAAACGGCCACCCCTAAATCTACAGGATCGATGGGCTGGTCGATGGCGTTGCGAAGAGAAAACCAAGATTTGGAGATCGAACTTATAGACAATAGAATATCTGACGCTGATAGTGACTGAGAAGTTTTCTAGTGTACGTCAAAATACATCTATCGTCCCCGACAAAATGACCCCTAGATATATCCGGTGTAATGCCAGTATGGTCAACCAAAGCATCTAGATGCCACTTTTAACTTGGTAATCACGACAAGCACCGAAGTGTCCATGATTCCCGGAACGATGGTTGAACGAAAGCAAGAGGACACTAAGGGATCACAAACACTGCTACGCTTGTTTTAACTTAAACCATATAACTGCATTATGAAGGGTATGTACGCGATGGGTCAGTGCCTGAGTGCGATAAACGACGCCACACGCTAATGTGTCATAACATACGAGACCGATGATCTATCCGGAACCCGAAAAATAAGCATTGCACGTCCAAATCTAAAACCTCAGGAATATTCGTTTGGAGCTGGTTCCAGTCCGGCCAGTACGTTCATCATCATCATCATCATCATCATCATCATCATCATCATCATCATCATCATCA
>LUCH01000223.1:99004-156932 GCA_013368495.1 Paragonimus heterotremus | reverse complement strand
TTGGTGGTCTCAGTATATAATGCCCGGTACGGTAAACGCTCAGCTGGCATACGGAGGACATGACCCAACCATCTCAAGCTGTGCAACGTAATTAGTTGGCTGATTGATCGCGCATCCCGAGCGTTCCGGAATACGCGCCGCCAGTACGTCCGCAGGTACGGTAAATACATACGCCTTTTTGGACAAAGGATCTGACTCAATGACTACCGCTATAAAATTAGTTGAGAAGCTATGTCTCAGCTTATATGTTTACCTTCTAACCATTAGCACCATTCAAGGTACAAAGCAAACCGGATGTAATCAAGCCAGTGTGAAAGTGCATTCTGTATTTAATGGCGTTTTAATGAAGGTGGATCAAACCGTTACGATATGTAACTCAGCAACTAACACCAATCGTTGGCCACATTTGACACGTGTGAAAGTGCATCAGTTACTCTCGGACTCCAGTGCTATATAGCTGAGTGGTGATGTGCCCGAAGAACACTGAGTAATGGACCACAGGAATGAAAATAAGGGTACACCATATACAACAAAAACTCGGCCAGGTTGAGTCCAGTGGGCATCCACAGAAGTAGACTAGGTGCCTATCGCATTGGTTAATAACGTCAACACCGGACAAATGTAAACAGATGCGTTAAAGACAATTGTGGTCTCTTATGCTCGTCTGGAAGGTCGGTAAGCAATAGATCTACTGCAGTATCCAAATTCGGATGTCTTCCTGATGACTGCATCGTGCGAAAGAAACTTTATCATTCCAGAAAAGGAGACCAACAAATGGTTCATAACGTCTCATGAAGTATCCTGAATAGGGCCAAATACCATAAAACAAGTTTCACCTGCAATGCCTCTAGAGAGTTCTCATGAAACACCCTATTTTCATCGTAGGGAGGACCAGCATCAGAAAGCGCCAGATGTGCAGCGAGACATTAAAAAATAGCCATCATTCACGAGGAGCTTTAAGCCAGTGGATAGACAGACCTCACAACATCCATGCAACCAACTGGGTTAGGAAACTATGCTGGCTTTAGACCGCCGGAGTCTATCCATTACAGTCTGTTTTGATTGTTGGTTGGCATGACGTTATTTTGCTGAAATGTGCTGTGTTTGTCTCATCACAGGTTGTTGACATGTTGAGCTCTCTGAGTGTCTAGGTTCAAGTTGTAGCCGATCACGCATTTTCTCTCCTAACTTACGACTTCATATGTTCTCTCTTTCTTCCGTTATGCACCCCGTCCCAAACTGTTAAACCGCTATATGCGGTCAATCGGTACGAAAATCTTTCTACTGACGTACAATTTCTTCCGTATTGTGCAACCGACATGAATTCCTCTGTTTACTACCTAAATGCCTCTTTCATGTATTACGACTTTCTGTTCATTATTGTTTTGTTACATGAAAGGCATCGTCCTATGCGATCTAAAAAGGATCTCCGCTTTTTATGGTTCAGTGATAACTTACCTCTAGGGCCATCCTCCACTTCGCACCAACATATTCTCTTGTCTAACTAGCAACTTACTGTTTGTTAACTCTCCCAAACTCTGTTTCTTATTGGTGTAAAGGCTAGATTGTTCTCCGTTTGCCGTTTATCCTGTATAGTGACCTCATATTCAGTCGGACTGTAGCATTATTTCGGACTGCGTTGATTACAGTGTTTAGTGCTCGTTTGATACCCCACGTATTATTCAGTCTACTGGTTCTCTACATTTGAGGTTACCAGGAGGAGTCACAAATGAAATTTCTTACACTTATCTTGTTCATTATTGTTCCATTTAATACAATAATCTTTACTGTTCTCTCCAATCGTTGATACTTGGAAGGGTTGGTTTATGGGCGTCATGTAGGCTATTCAGTACTAACTATTTGTTCAATCAACATCGAGTCGTCGTCGCTCGCATTTGGTAGTGGGACGAAGTTTTATCAAACGCGTGTTGCTGATCGGTCCCGAAGTCGTACAGGACCAACAATGTGATGAGATGTGAAACAAATGGGTTCGATAGACAAATAATTGGTCGCAGACAGTAAGCGACCAGAAAAACGGGAACGCAATTGATTCATAATTGAACCACATGATTTCCTATGAAAATGCTACATGCCTCTTTGCCGGTATAATCAAACCCCAGCAAAACGGCCGCCATCTACCAAAGTCATTCGGTTATTACAACAAATTTTCGACCCTAAAAAACGTCATAAGTTAAACAACACTCATAAACCGATGGCAGCTGTCGCATTACCCCAGGCTTCTCGACCGCCCTAAGTTTGAAGAAAAGCACTAGACTCGAGTTTCACTCTTGTTAGTGCTGGTACGGTTGTGCACGTCCTTGCCACGACCGGGACTAAAACTCTGGCCATACCTTCATAAAGAAATCGTGTTGATCACTGAACCATTGACCCTCCATTAGGTCCGACTGAATACAAAAACTTAGCTACATTCGTCCATGAGTAATGTCCAGATTAACTAACTTCTATCGTTAGCCTCGCGAACAAGACTTCGATTCAAATTGAAATCACCGATATCATTGAAGCTATCGATCGGTATTTTAATTACCGATCGGTAGTAGGAGATTTTGGTGAATCTAAATTGGTAAACGAGAGCTGTCTAATAAAACCAGTTCACTACAGATGCCACTCTCACAGTGAACGAACTGGTACACATGCACACACACACAAACCAACTTCAGTAATAACGTCACGAAGCACACACGGTGTATCTCACCGGAAACGTTTCACGCCCAAACGAAGGGCGGGCAAATTTTCATCATACTGATATCGTTCACACAATAAGAACGGACCAGCTAGTTGATCGCATAGACTGCAGTGGAAAAAAACAAAACACGCACAACTCATATTTGAGTGCTTGACGTCTCCTGCAAACCGCCAGACAAATATACATTAGTTTGCATCATGATTCGACTCGTTGGTCTTTGATTACTACTATAACGTATGTGGCCAACAAACTGGTCTATTCATACTATGCGTGTGAGTGAATAAGTAGTTCTCAATAAGTCTAGTCAGTAGACAAACAACGCAGTACCTTCGCGGTGTTCATTAAGTCACCTGACAACATACCTGGTCGCAAAAAGTATGCGTGATTGGCATTTTCGGTCAAATCGGTATTGCATAAAAGGGTTGACGATGGAGTGAGCCAACACCAACTTTCAGATAAACACGATGTTACCAAGAAGCAAACAAAACATATAATGAATGTAAATAATGAACAGTATGCAATGAACGTTTTCGACACAGAGAAGTAGAACAACAGCGCCTCTAGATACGTCTGGATATCGCTAAACTGAACTCTGAGGTTGATAACATTGTTTTACTCGAAGGTGTTCTGAAAGCACAAATCGGTTGCCTCGGAATAAATGAAAGTCACCGACTAGAGTTGAGCAGAAAATCGTTCGTCCTCGACCATTGTATCGCCACTGAGCGACCTGATATCCTCCATTTACGAGTCAACCTTGGACTCAGATCGATCATGCTACCATTGGTGATGATGAACACTGTCGGTCGTGCCTGAGTGCCATTAGGGGTAGGGTAAACCAATCAGTAAGACCAGGACTTCAAAGTTAGATACGACGTATCTTACGTTAGTCATGGGATAGAGACTTCACGTTCATTTGAAGAATTGTTCTCGCTTTCACGTGACACTCGAGGTCACCGTTTTGTATAAGTAGAGCAACATTTTCACTGGTCGCGTCAGGCCGGATGTCTGAGTGAATACACACGTTGTTGGTAGATTGTTGTGTCTTATCGTAATCTGTAGGTCGTGCAACATCAAGTTAGGATTTAGGACATGTGATCGAGATATTCCTTTGAGGTATAAGTGTCCACAGACACAACAAATACCTACGCCGAGTCCGTTAACGTTGTAGTTAACACTAACTTTTCATGTAGTTCACCGGACGCTCACATTTGCACTCCAGGTGGACCGGAATCGCAGAAATTGCCGTCCGGCATTGTTGGGTTGGCAGCAGAGAGCGCTGGCCTCCATTCTAACGCCTATCATCGTTTTTGGTCACCAACCGTTTACGATATACTCAAAGGAAACACCAATGTACGTGGATTGTCTAACAAGGAAGTTGTCTTCTCGAATTCATTCAATTAGATCCGGAGTACATGTTCCGGAGTCCTAGACGACCTCATCTTATTGAAACTATTACTAGCCTGCCATCATTCCTCAATTACTGTAACCCATTGTAGGACACTGTTGTCTGTCATGTCATTACCTAGTCTTTAGATTGAACTTAAACGGTGCCGAAGAAAGTATTCAGCGTTTATGCCATAAGGTGTTTGCTCAAGTCAAGTCACAATTAGTGGCTGACTTAACGTACACAGCAAAAGTAGGGGAGATGAAGTGGACTTGCACCCGGTATAGCGTGACGAGCAGTTGATATCCACACTATCGAATTCTCTCGAGCTCAAATATCTAACTACTGTTCTAACCCTGAGTTGGTTACGGCGATTAGACCAGGTGAAATTAATTCAACTGTCAGGTTTCCTTGTGCATTGATCGCTTGCCTGCAGTGTACACGCTTGTGATCGTCGTTACAGAATTCGGTTCAGAGAAATACTGTTTTCGTACTTCCGAAGATCATCCGAAACAAATACCCTGAATCTGCTACGACTCACTTCTGTCTTCCCACTTTGTCTCTTCTCTAGGGAAATGGATGCAAGTCGGAGAGGAGTTGTCTTATACTCAAAGTGTGCGAGAATGTGAGTGTAACACACTTTCAGAAACGAGTTTTCCAAAACCTAGTCCTATGTTCCTGATTGGTAAGTTGATTGGATTAAGTCAGTGGTTCGGACCCAACGCTTTCAGCATCAATGAGGCATCGATTTCTGGATTCGACAAAAAAACTCCCCAAAACAGGTTTAACAAGAGTGTAGAAGATCGAAAGTAGGTTTTTAAGGGTTAGCGTCCATTAACTGAGACAAGTAAAGTGAACCAATCGGAGAACTGACATTTCAACCCACATCATCTAAAAAAGAAAACGACTTTTGCCTCCATAAGCGGAGTGTGTTCCAGTTAAGGTGTTAGCTGTTACAGCAAGGCGTGAATTCGATCATAGCGAAACAATGATATGAACAGGCCGAAACATGTAACCACACGACCTGAATAAGAAAATCAACCGAGTAAACAGCTGTCAGTGAATTCAATTAAAGTTAGATTACATTCATGTCAAATCTAAATAACTAACAAGTTGAAGTAAATTAATCAATTGCGCTGCAGAGCGTGAATGGAGAGTTAACCGACATGCGTGATACGTTTACAGTCAAACTCTGCTAGGAAGCATGCAGTCTGGACAAAGATAGTTAGTCAAAAAGTTGATTTCGGGTAAGGGGATATTATCAGCTAGACGATTATCTAATAGGGTTGTGGTTTGCAAGGATTAATCCGTGGCTAGCTGATTACGGATTCACTCTGGTCGTTGGGTAATTTGTTGCTCACTCAATTACTGCATCCACCGTTCCGCAAATTTGGATACTTGTGCTTAATCGTCACTTCCACAAAAAAGAGCTGCCTGTAAGCCCAACTGATAAACAACTAAATAACTGTTGGAGCACTTCCGCTCTATGTCGTCATATAATACCGCCCAACTCAAATCGATGCAAAAAAGATAGATAGACCGTTAAATCTAAGGTTCGAATTCCGGCTACCTTCAGTATTCGTTAACTGGATTTGTACGCCCTGGTCGTATACAACACACACGCAATCGAATTAATGATATGGTAACAAGCACTGGTTTGATGTGTATAATATCAGATGAGATCTAGTTAACATAGACAGAGCTCCCCAACTGTGAACAGACTGAGGTAAGTTCAGGAAGTTAACTAAAACACTAGCCAGAACAGTATGTCAAAGTCTTTCGTATAACAAAACTTAGCTGATCAGGATAACAGTAGCCTGAGACATGATACACGATAGTCCAAATCATTATATCCACGAATATGACTCATAACTAAAAATGACTGGTTGACTAAGATGAGAGGTGTCGATATGTGGTTCGTTCTGTTCAAAGTGTTGAGACCATGTTTGTGTCTTTCAGACTAAAGTCAATCCGCCCGGAAACCCTAAGTATCATTAATGCTAAAATCCCACTTTGTCAACATTCGTTCAATCCTAACGAACTGACTCCTGCCCAAAATTGAATAGTCTGGGCAGTACACAGTCCACATGAGGATATAGTAACAAACGTTGAGATGATAAAACGAGAAACTAGTGGGATCAAAATCTTTCAGGTCTAACCGCTACAAAGTTCAGTGTGTTTCACACTCGTCTCTCTTATGAAGTTTCATTCCTATTAGAGTCAAACGAGTGGTCAATAAACTTCACGACAAGAATGTTCATTGTTTAGTTGTCTGGCAGAACTAGAGGAGGCAACAAATTGGTTGTTAGGACGACACAAAACATTCGAACAAGTGGTGTTTACGGAAAATTCATCTAATTAGTGCGAAGTAGTCGATTTTCTCTTTGCCAACAAGGAATCAAGAGCGATTAATCATTATTTTCGATAACTGAGGCCATTCACCATATTTCGACGTTTGCTTGATGACCTTGACCTCGTGACCATAAAAACCAAATTTCTTCGTACAGGATTATTTTTAGGTTGCGTTCAAAACTGTTCGAGATCAGTTTTTCTCAATCCGGTTGAAAACTGAAGAAAAGCTTTAACCTGCATGTTGCAGAATTGTGAAGCGGTAAATTTCGAAACGATGCATGCGGTTGAAAAAAGGTCAGTTGCGTTCCGGAACAACCTGTTTGTTATGACACCGGTCACCGCTTCACAGAAGTTTCATTTAAAGATAAACAATCAGCTAGGTTTTTTGCAAAGTAAAAGACAGAAGAACATCTTTTGTTTAGTTAACTGAAAGAAACAGACGTTGGTCATTTGGCGATGAAATGTGTCCAGTCTCACACGACAGATATTGTTTCTGGTTAATCAAAATGTTTCTTCCAGAATTGTCTGAATAACGGAAGTGGTAAAACCACGTACACAGCACTATAGTATGAAATTTTATGGTAACTCCATAGTTAATTCAAGCGTATAAGTGTTTTTGCTGTAGGAGGACACATCCGGTATATTGTCTGAAGGGTTGTCGGTAGTGCGCGGCTCAGGTTGATGCTGACCGGTCCATCTGCGCTATCGATTAGTTCGGACTTGTTCAAGCTTCTAATGCATGAAACTAGACCGTGCTACCAGATGCAAGTTTGATAATATAGATTTATGTTTGTTAATTACGTCCTATTTATGATATGACAAGAAGCAGTCGGTGTGATCGGCGATCTTGTGATCAGCAGTCTGTGTCGTTACAATTGGAATGCGTTACACTTAAATGGTAACAGCTGTCAACTCGATTCCTATCGTGAACAGCCTAAACAGGCTGCTTAAGTTGACAGGCAGCAACCCCCCTAGAACTGAAATTGTCGTCTGCGGTCGACATAATAGCGAAGAGTTTTTAATGACGATCATCATCAGACAGAACACTGGTGAACCACTCCAAGTAGTAGAAAAGTCCCAAACTCAAATACAAACAGAAAAGTATTATGCGCATATTTCGAGTCTGTCTTTTGGTGGGAAACAAAGCAGAACCAGAGGCTGGGAATTAGAAACACGTGATCTCCAATTCAAATGTCCATGGAGTCGAGAAACAGGTCAACCGCCTTGGATTTTTCATCGTCATTGACACAGCACCTGCTTCACATCTGGCTGTAATGACTCAAGAGTTGGGGGTGCTTGTGTGACAGTGACATTTCAGCCTCATATGGGATACATTGTGGAGCGCATTGGTTTATAAAGTCACCGCACATTCGATGTATATCGCTAACTATGTGTCGTTATACGGAACCAAGTAGGGAATGTTCACTGTAGAAATCAAAAATCGACAGCGCAAAGTACTAAGTCTAGGCTTCCACGAACTGGAAATATCACTAATATCGAAAGGAAAACAAAAATCGATCAAGGCGGGTTCCCCAGTTGAACTTATTGGGGCGCAATTAGAACACAGAAACACATCTGAACATTGGTATCTAAGTGGTATGTATTGGGACCGTTTCCGTTAGCTTGACGCAATAAGTATGCTGATGGACTATGGTGTTCCGGGGTGAAACCACGTCAGATAGGTTAAAAGAGAGCAGTCGAATTACAGACCTGCTGTCTCTAAAACGAAAAGATGGCCTTAGCAAAATAACCTACAAAAAAACCGTGCTATTGTTCAGTCGCTGAACGTAACCACGAGTGAGCAAAAAACATGGTGTTAATTAGAGCTGGATTTCTTAAAATATGATGCACACAGCAGTGTCAGGAATCGGGTATCAATGTCTTGCAGAGTGCTCACTACAGTCAGTCTAATCTATCACTACTGAATAGTTCAGGCTTTGGAGTAATTGGATCTTCGCAAAATCTCTCGAAGAATGTTATCTGTTGTCTCGCTCGAAACGCTGTTGAGGAAGAAGCTTCGGATGAGATCCTTTAAGCTAGACTCTTTAACGATATATACATTGAAAGATATCCAAGTTAAGTGCTGTTTCCTTCTGTTCACCTCTGGCCTAATTAAATTCACAATAACCAATTTGTAAACATTAGAACGACTAACCTCCGCATACTCCAGCAAACAGGTAGACAGCAAATAAGGTAGCCTAAGTCCTACTGTATCCATAAATAACACACAGCAGCAAACATATGTACGTATACGCATGTAACTGGCATGGATGATCTATCAACACTAAACCCTGGTGAGGGTAGGTACGGCACAGGCGCTGAGAGGTTGTCTTCGTGTCAACAGGGGTAAATCAGCCAAATTACCACTACGAAATTCACCAAAAACTGTTTAAAATCTGTCGCTGGTTCGAATCCAGCCGAAGTCCACACTTTTCGCAAATGGATCTCTTCTAAATTATCAAATCTGCCAAACTACTTATCAGTAATTCAACGTCAATGCTCATCGGTGGCGTTGGTGGATTCCAGTGTGAACTGTCCGAGAAATCCTGTTTGGGCAGTCAATCGGCTGGATCATTTGGTGCATTCCATATGACACAGTTGGTTGGGTGGGGAACTAGGTCCAAATGTGAAATTTCTGAGCTTCTGGCGTGGCTTCGTAGCTCAGCTGGTAGAGCGCTTGCCGCGTTTGGGCATGGTGTTTCTGTCGCTGGTTCGAATCCAGCCGAAGTCCAGATTTTTCGCAAATGGATCTCTTTTAAACTTATACTATGTCCTTCCCGAGTCCATTAAGCATCCCTGGGGAACGGACCTCTTGAAAATTACAGATTACTGTTGTCTTCTTCTAACATGCCACTGATCAGAATGAACGCATAGTCTACCTCAAGACCACAGTGTACTGGCAACGCTCACACTGACCAAGAGTGGAAATGATTGTGTCGTTCTTTCAAGGACACTCTCAAAAATCAAAACCCCAGCACGATCTGCCTTCACACATTTGTACTTATGTGTCAAAGGGAAAATATTAGCTAGAAATATTCGATCCGGCAACCTTCATGTCACGGAGCAATAATCTATGAGGACCACCAGCGACGCCTGTGAGTTCAACACATGACTGGTAGGTTGAATAAACTTCCCGTCTTACAATGAGTTTGTACGAAATACAGTCGAGTGGACTGACATAGGAACGATCATGCAGTATCATTGTGCCTAACTTTCAATCCTTACTTAGCCCAGTGACTTCCTCTTTTTACACATCATGAAGTTACAAAACTTAATTAGGCCCAGTAAGACGACACGACACTGTACACCAGTGATAACTAACCCCTTAAACGGCCACAAAGAATCATGGAGACCAGGCTCCAAATTGCAACAAGTATATACAGAGTAAAATGACCTAGCCCTAATATTGACGGTTCAAACAGGAAACATGGATAAAAGACGTAAACGGTCGATTACCGGAATTGCTCGGAAAATACAGTCAGACTGTGATGTAGTTGGCCAACCATGAACGTATAAAAAGAGACTCATCACATACGTGATCGCACTCTACAAAGCTTATGCAATAAATTCAATACATGTATGAGTTTCGGTTTCAAAGTTCGTCGCTAAGACAAGCTCTGTAGCATTCGTTCATTTGAATCTGCCTACATTATATCGTCGAGCATGAGAAACCCACGTTAATCGCGGAGTGATGGCGCACGCAGTAGCTGAGCCAACATCCTACCCCGTATGTGCACGTTTTCTAGATGTCACCGTAGAAGACCACCGTTGCGCATGTGTCTCGTCGCTCTTACTTGACAACATTGGTTTGCAGTGTTTAAACGACGGTTTGGGATGCAACACTAATGTTCACGAACGGTCCTGTCAAATATGGTGAATCGTTTTGTGGGCAAAGCTTAAACGAGGTGGGTTTGGTCCAATAAGACAGCCGTGCTGATCCTGAAGAAGGTCAGTTCTAATCCAATCCCAAAATAGTTTCGTATATCGTGCTGGATGGTTTTTTTCATACGGGGTACCTAGTGCAAAAACAGTGTACCTTGTGAAAGGTTTCTTTGACATCAGTGTTAATTTCTGGGGAAGCACTGTATTAAAAATGCATTCGAAAAAGTCAAATTGCTAAACTCTATTAAGGGCAGAGGGACATTACGTTTAAGTTTCGGCAAGTAAAATCGAAATTAAAACACGACCAATCGAAGTACACAGCTTGTTATTTTGACAAATAGCAAGAGCAGTAAAAATAACTACACGCACACTGTCCGACAAAATAATAAACAAGAGCGCCAGGTACCCATTGCGAGACTTTGAACTCACGTGAAAAAGGGAGGGCTCATGCTTGCAATCGGCAGCATTTTTTCGCGTGTACCGGATGAATATCCCCTTTGCCAGAGTGAAAAAAAGGATGTCGGTACTAGTACTAGTTACAACTCGTTGCCGGACGATTACATTACCTTTTGTGAATGCCACTCATTCACCCACTCACTAGTTAGACCGATTAGGTAAGACTCCATTATACCCAGAATGCCGATCGTCAAACGTTAAATTTTGGCTACCGGAAGAAATGTGGAAGGCAGGCCTGATGAATCACATCTGTGCCAAATGAAGTTAGATGGAAGGATATAACACGTAAGGGCTTAAGGGGGGGGACGAGTCAGCGATGGCATCGACGTTCATACATCGCAAGACGATGATAATTCAGTCTAGGCATGAACTGCTATCTGGTCCATTGGGAGGTTGGAATAGGTCTTTCTTGATTACACTTCAATGATTTGACCTATTGTAAGAACATCCATCGTTAATGTTTTCTGCCCACAAAAACTAGACATTAATTTGACCGACTTACAAAATGATGAACTGGACTTTAGGCCGACGTACAAGAAAAACATTGTGCTTTTCAAGAAGAACCCTTGCTTATTTAATTGTTTACTACGAATTGAAGACCAGTCACAATTGATCACAACTGTCGCATTACCACAAGCTTCTCAACTACCTAATTTTTTTAAAAAAAGCACTTGACTCAAGTTTCGCCCTTGTTAGTGGTGGTACGGTTGTCCATGTTCTTGCCACAACCGGGACTAAAAACCCGGTCATGCATTCATAAAAAAAATCGTGCTGACCACTGTATCATTGACCCCAGATTCAGCATGACTAAATCATCATATCTAAAGATTCAGCCACATTCGTTTGTGAGTTATGCTCAGATTATACGATCATTTTTAAAGATGTGGTGGATGTGTTAATCCCAATCGATAACGTCAAGACCAGGATTTCTATTCAAGTTGGCACCATAGAAAGCATCAAACTCGCTCGGGCGATATTTTGATTACTGACTGATGATAGGGAGGTTTGGCCGTGATCAGATAAAACAGTCGCAGATATAACGAGTGAGGGTAAAAATCGGACAGCTCAAGAATCAACAGTACATAGTAAGGATCATCTAGGCGACAAAGAGCGACTACGTACGCGCTAAAAGACAAATAGCTCAGTACGCCAGCTGTGTCGTTTTTCATGACAGATTCGTGCCGGTTAACCGATACTAACTAAACTCGGCGATTTGTTTTGTATACCGATGTGCTAGTGCTGGTAGTTGGAAGCCACCCTGTTTAATGTGTGTGTGACAGTGTGCGCGTGAACTGACCCCCAGACGCCCGACTGATTGTCTTCCACACAATGAGGAGTCATGTACATCGCCACATCCACCACTTTGTGATAGCTTCCCCGTACCAATCCGCCAGAAAGACGCCAGGACCCAATCTTCATCATACTTAAGCATAACCAACAGGTCTTTACGGATTCTGAAAAGCTAGTAACCTCACCCAGAGCATGATCGAAAACAAAAGTATCCCATTTCGCTGTCATGTGAAGGCGACGGTTTCTTACCTAGTGACTACTTCAGGGATGCATGAAACCGACATGATTCTCTAAACGCGTTATTCACGAACGTGCATGTATTGTCAGAAGTATTTTATCCAACTTCAACTTTTAAGCATTCTGCATGTTCATCGCTTTCCAAACTTCATTGTTTTGTCACCGATGTCACTGCACAAAGTCAAAAGTGCATCAAGACCCAGTCAGGTATGCCGAACATGGATTGCGCCGACACCACAGAGCACGATCGTATGTCGGATGAATAACTATAGAGACACGTGATGATTTGACCACGCCAAGTTTACTGAATGTTGTACATTTTTCGGCTGTTCTGTGAATTCGGGGAATAGGGTCGTTTTAGTCCTGGGAGTCGTACCAGCATATGGTATATGTAGCATTTTATAGCGTTACCAACTATCGGCCACAAATCCATCACGCTGTTGCCTAGTTTCCGTGATTGTTTGTTAATCAGGCAAATCTGTCTATCTCTAGGTGAAAGGTCATTCCTTGATTTGTTGTGTGAGGACGCGACGATTGGCAACTGAGTAAGACAGTTCACAGTGCAAGTGACCAAATGGATGTCACAAACTAGAGATGCATTTTTGTTCCCTGTCACCGGATTAGGTCAGTCATTACAAAATGTCCAGCCCGAAAGCCATGGTTTTGATAAAATTCCCATCTACGTAGACAGTATGGATATCAGTCCGGGTAACATTTCAATCGACCTGGAGAGTTCATTCATCCACAAACGCCACAATACATCACCCTCTCTTTCTGACGTGATCAGGACGTGATGGATGGCGATGGCCTGACCAGCGGCTGACACAAACTGAGAAGTGATCATCAGTAGACACATCGGCTATTAATTGACCGAACACGGAGTCATTAAACTGGCCTGAGGGAGAGCTAATTTCCTTTCCAGCCTGAGACTGACGAGGTAATGACCGAACGCAGTGTGGTTGCAAAATGAGACGCCTTATCTTATTGGATAGGGGAAAATTGGCACAGGTCGATTAATGTTTGCCAAGCATGAATCATCGACAGACAGACAAACAAGTGTACGTTGCTGGCATATACGTACCGTGTATGAAAGGTCGGTAATCGATAGGTCCACGCAAGCGATTTCATCGGTCAAGAATTCAAGATTATTGATAAAATGTATACTGCTGTACGCAGGTTCATATGCAAATGAGGGTAAAATATGACGAGTGGGAATCACACAACAAAATGGGTAAATAGGTGTAAACAAAAGAGGACGTTGTAAGATGCACATTTTTAGACTAACGTTACACTGTGACCAGCTAGGATTTCATTTGGACTCCTTGCGGTGACATGGTTGGCCACGAATTCGAACTAGCAACACTTTTATGTTAAAATCCAAACCACTTTTTCATTCGACTAGGATTATTGCTTGGGATGAAGTAGCTAAGAATATTGATGCAGGATTTGCAAACCGTTTTTCAGAGTTAACACTATGAAAGGACTGCTGAGTTCCAAAGTTCGAATCTTAGCAACCACGGACAGTGTCACCCAACAATACTAGATTGCAAAAACCGTACCAGATAGTGGCTGGATCGAAGTGATTCTGACAATGAGCAACGTTTGGCCTACAGGATCTTAACTTACAACATCGACTTTGTTAAGGAACGACTGGTATACATCAGTAGTAGCGTATATATATATATATATATATATATATATATATATATATACAGATATATATAGATATAGATATCAGTCGTTAATCACATAACTTCGAACTACTATTATCAAAATACAGCAACGACGAGGCTCCAAAAACTCGTGGGAAGACAGTTCTGTTAGTCAGACAGCATCTGCTTAAAAATGAATATCATTGGAAGGTCCGTGAACCGGCTTGGTGGAAAATGTAATTAAATTTCAGCAACCCACAATAAATGTTCCTATGGTTAGACTGTATGATTAGTGCGTGCGTTATAGGTTTCTAATAGAGCTAATATTTCTAGTTCTCCAAACTCAGTTTTTTATGTTCGAAAAAGGACTTGACATTATTATAAACAATTTCGTAGGATATGTCAATAACCGATTTGATAGAAAGCACTTCATTTAAACCTGAATTATGTTTGAGTCAACAAAGACCAAAACGTTCTTTAATAGAAAGACAGAGTTTATAACAACCCTGGTTCATTTAATAATCCAACGTTGACAATCGATCATTAACCAACTGGTTTAAACCATCTCACACCAATCACAGATAACAGCTAGTCCAACCAGCCAACTGTGGTCTGTCAGGGTTGTATCAGCAGCCTCAAGGTCTTTCAATCGGAAGTCAAGCTTTGTGCAGAAACAGTAACCATCCGCGGTTAGCACAGTTGATTCCTAAAGGGCTGCATATATGAAATTCAAGGCTTCAGTTCTTATATCACACAGCGTCCATTGTCAAGAGAAATACAGTACTTTAGTGAACTAAAACCGTCGAGTAAACTGACCTTGGAAAACATCCATAGCAGTCGAACTCGAACTTGTTGACATGTAAAACAGAGTCCGTATCGTAACCACGTCTAGTGGTTGCATTAGATTTTTGTGCGCAATCTGTGAACGTCTTTGCCAAAATCTAGCAAGCCCAATAGAGTACTGACAAGTAAAGTAACAGATTTTATAATTTAAAAGCGATCCAAATGCAAAAAATCCGGACTGGATTCGAACCAGCGACAGAAACAGCATGCAAGCTTCGTGGCTCAAATGGTGGAAAACTTGTCGGGCCTGGGTCCGCTGTTTTGTCGTTGATTCAAATCCAGCCGAAGTCCAGATTTTTACAATTGGGTCTAGTTTACAACGCGTAATAGTACCGACGAAAATCCACTTTTGAGTCAAGCGATAGCATTTTTGTAAGAAGCATGCACATTGGGATACGGGTTCATTTTTGTTATCTGAATCTAACCTGATCAATCCGTCACGATCATTGTACGAAATTCTCTCGGTATGGCAGTTGTTTTAATGTAGCGTACAGTTGTTGTTCCACTACGGTGTGCGTTCGGATACCTTTTGAAGAAAAAATATCTTAAATGGTCCAAAGCGACGCCAGATTGGTAACAGGCCAGAAACTTATAAGTACGGAAGATCACAAACCTTTCGTTACAAAAGTCCAGAGTTCGAGTCCTATCCAACCAACGTCAAACGTTGTTGTAGTTAAACCCCAGTAACAGAATTATCAGTTAACTGATACCACCTTTTGATTAATTAATCTAGGACTTAATAAAGATCTTTAAAATGGCGCCATTCTCATAGCATGTAACTAAATGTAACACATTCTCCTCAACATTGGAGAGAGGCTGACCTTTTAGCAAACAAACCCGCCCAACATAGACGCTTAGTACTGGGTTGCTCGTCGAACACAAATGCAATGTGGAGAATGCTTCGTCTCACTGAACCTGCTCACACACATTATAAATGAGTAGTTCGTCAATCGCACCAGCTATGACAGTATGCAAAAGCCAACATCTCAACCCGAAGGTGAACTGAATCAGAGTGCATCACTCGGTGTGGACTGTCCACTCAGACGACACGTCAAGCGTATTAATATCTCATCTTGTACTGTATATCATTATCAATGAGTTGATTCAATTGGCAAGCCACGGTGGCCCGGTGCTGTTTACACGATCGTCTATCAGTATACCTGGCTACAAACAAAGAAAGAAAATGACAATTTGCAGTAAAATGACTTTGCCCAAAGACAATGACAGTAGATTGAAGCAGTGCTCTCAGATAGGTATGGTATCAGCAGAAGGCACACTCATAACTCGATTCGTAATTCAGAGAACATCTTCAGCACGGAGAACGGGAATGACAGGACCCCTCAAAGATGTCAGCAAAATGTCATCGTAAACCTTGCTACCGCTAACGTTGTTTGGTAATAGTATGAATCTGTTCCATTTGTAAATAAGTCAGACCAAAAACGCGCTGAAAAAAGCTGGGGGGTTGCGAATGAAAAGGCTCAACGTATCAAACGAGTGGCTTAAGTGGATCAATACATACCCAATGATTGAGAAGATGTGAGTTAACGTCACAAGTACAACAGAATGAATATCAGAGGTAATATGCAATTCCTAAACTATACCATCTACATGTTGTGTACACAGTTACCTAATCTGCAGTCTGCTGTAAACTTCTAACAGTTGTATGCAATGTAACACATTTAACTCAGTTATAACATTAACCAATAATGTTATTTAAAGCATCATTGAGGGACAGCGTCAAGACTTAGGTTTGATTGCATCTATGCAGTTTTCGGCTTTAACACTACGAGTCGATTGCCGTCACGCACTACAATAGGTTACGATGGATAGCACACAATCAGCCTGCTCTGGTCTAGACAGTGCAGTCGAATTTCAAATCCAGAACAGTGTAATTAGTAATCGACGTTTTTGCCTCGACCAGACGATAAAACCAGTCATGCGTTTATGCTAACTAGCACTATTCTACAAAACTGGCGTCTAAGAACACAATTAGAGACGCTTAACTCATAATCAGGTTTGGAAACTACAACATTAAAAAGTTTCGCTATCCGCGTAACAACTTGGAACGGTCAACGAGGTGTAATCAATAATTTCTTCGTTTGGAGCTTCTGGCGCTTTTTTAGAATAATCTAGGAAGCCCTAACAGGTCACATTCAAAGAGAATGGGCAGTCGCAGGACTTGTCGACCGCGACCTCAGTCAAGGTAAACAGCACTGAAGTTTGATTTCACGGAAGTAAAACAAATACCAGAGACAGAGCGGAATTTCACCACCACCCCTTCAAAAGACCAGACGGTGAATCAAACCGAATCGCTTAAAACCTGACAGATAAGCTCAATGCATTTTCGATAGGAGGTTTGCGTGATTCACATATCTCGTTTCAGATAATTTAAATTCCGTTTGTAAGCCCACTGGATATGCACAAGTCGGTCATATTAGGTGGTCTTCTGCAGGCGTTAATTAGCCCACTTGGAAGACGAGGTACTAGCAAAAGGCAATCTTGAATTGGTTTATTTTTATGTGCAGTAGGGTAGATGAGATCGAATTCACCAGGGGCAGTATTTTGTCATTCGAACGTCCATTAAATTAGCCGGTCAGGAGTGATGCACTTAAAATCAATTCCACATACAGAAATCTTAGTTTTCGGGGAAACTAACACATAAACATTCATGGACCCTCTATAACGATTATCCCTGTGTCGCGTTTACTTCGTATGAAAATGCACTTAAGAAGAACTCGACACTAAGAACCGAACATCCATAAAATGACAACTGTTTACCTTCACCTAAGTTTGCACTCTAAGCTCGACTTCAAAGTTTTCACACTGCACTGCGATCGAAAATCAACAGCCTTAAACTAAGCAACAAGGCCATAGGAACTTGGTGGAATAACGATGTCACGGAACAAACGACGGAGGGTGACGTAAATGTTTGATCGAAACGGAGTGCGCCACGATTTCGTTTATATAAAAAGCCGCCAACTGGAAGGCTGGGGTTCTTTCGTGCATCCAGGTTGGCAGAAGGGGATCTTTTATTGTCAACTGCTTTGGTGTACAGGAGATTATCAGAATTAGAACACTGCGCTATGCTTTCATTTATCACGAACTAGATATGTACATCGTTTACGGCTCGTCCATATTTCAGTAGGAATTAGCTATCGGAACACAGCTCGACTAGATACAAAAAGAAAGCAGAAACGAACAGCAGGACTGCGTTCCGATTGCATGAATCTGGGTTTATCGACCAAGTGAGAGCAGTAGCTACTCAATGTCTCCATGTATGGCTGCTCAAAAGTGAAAGTTTGTTCTGAACATTTTGTGATTCAACTTGGATTCGGAAAATTGAAGCCATAAAGCTTGCAATGGTGGTTACCGTCCACAAACAGGACAGTCTTACTCAACTCAATTTCGACCATTCAGATGATTACCCAGATGCACACAGCCGCGGTAAACACTGTGCATGTTTATGGAATATTTCTGCATAGCTCGAAAATGTGTGTGGTTGACTAACAAGAATCCAGTGACGTCCATCGACGGAGAACAACAATAAAGACCGTTTGGGTAGTCAGATAAGCGTTATCCTTGAATACACATGACCGAAACGTACTCGAGCATGTGTGAGTCCGTGTATGAACGTGAGTACTTACTTGTGGCGCAATCAGATGATATTTTAGTGTCTCAATGACTTCCTATATCCACTGAATTTCTACAGATGGTGGAGTCTTCGTCTGGCGAAACAGGTGCGTTTACCCAAACCATCAAATTCGAGAACTCCGTTGTCTCATAACATCGCAGACCCCAAGTGGTTGTAAAATCAACACTCCCGTCACCGCTTATTTCAGATAATGACCATCATTTTCAATCGGAATCCGAAACTATGAGTGCAAACATGGCTGTTCCTTAAAGGTCACTTTCAGCCATACGCATACAGTGTTGGACCAAAAAAAGTGATCGAATACACTCGGCATCGGTTATCTGGTTCGGACGTGACGTGTAAAAAACATGGCACGCGTTCGCAACTCATCGCATTCTTAAAAATGCACCCGCAGATTATGCACCCACTCAAAACAATTGAAGCTATCCGTTATCATAAAAAACTGTTTACCTCTCGATGCCGATCGATCACGTAACATCTGTTGTATACCAGTTGCTCATTCAGTCAACGGCTCACTCGACTACTCAACGTGGTTTCGTCAAGTTCAGGAAGCTGACCGTTAAACGCCAAAAACTGACGACCGACTGGAATGTGGAAAGCGAACTGCCGAGTCGCGACTTCACAACATCATGCTACACAGAACGGCAGTCTATGGTGAGCTGTTTCCCCATCAACCGAAAGAAGTGATCTGTCAGTTTTTACAGATCAAGTCGTCAGTGATTTGATCAGTTAAGACTTGCTGAAAGAATACTAACTACCAATATTGCCCCCCCCCCCCAGAATAACTGGGCAAAAATGTTCTGACCAAGCGATAAGGCTTCAAACCGTCATACGAAGAAAACACTGCCCTTTACAGAGGTGAATTTCTGAATGTTCTACTCACTTTTTCCCCAACTGTACGCGGTATTTCAGACGTGGTATCCAGTAGGGTAGAACTGACAGATGCAGAGGATTCGTGTGAAAAACGATTAGTGGAAGAGAAAGTGGTATCTAATATGGGTCACCTGAGCGAGCGAACACGAGCGCACGTGCGTAAAAGTACAGCCAAGCGAGAACGAGAGCTGTGCCATTTTCATGTTAGGTTCGAGACGATGCCAACAGAACCATATTATTTGATTTGTCCAAGAGTGTACAATCGCGATGTATAGTCTGTGCAGGTTGGGCGCTGAAACCCACCGTGTCACTTTTCTCGGTCCAAAAATGTACGTTCCACGATGACCAGATAACTAGGAGGACGTGTCACCAATCACTGCATACATCATTGACTCTTTCGGCTTGGATGATCTGCTTATCGTGTTATTACCTAATACCAAACCAACAACACAATCACTTAGTGAGGTCAGGTGACTCATGAAACACCGACTACGGTGGTGCATGCGGAGAACGGCGATAAACGCCGTTTGTTTACTTTTGGGTAGGCCGACTTGCACAAACTTTTCCGCACATTCAAAATGAGTGAACTGTCAGCAACTCGCTAGTACGTATTTTACCTGTGTTGATAAACAAAACATACCAGGTTCTCTTGTGTTCTTGAAGATAAGAGCCGAAACCAGGTTGGTATGGTTCGACGTACTTTGTAACTGTTCGGCAGTACCTTCACGCAGCAACACAGTTTCATGGACATTCATCCAGAACTGCTTTTTTCCTGTATTGGACGACGTTGAGGATATCTCACATTGGTCAACATAATAGAACTCTTCAATATAACAACCAACAATAAGCATTCTCGATCGTGCTTTACTGAACATCAAAATGTCCTTCTCTACAATGAAATATGGCAAATAGCTGGCACGCGTGTTCTCTGCCCGTTGTTTGCCTATATGAAGACGTACTCCCAACAGGCCAGTCTTAGTGTGATGGTCCACTGTGAAGTTGAGCGACAGCTTATTAAAAAATAGACAACTGATGACACAAAGAGGATCATACATGACCATAACTGTGACGGGTCGAATGTGTTACTGTTCCAGCAGTTAGCAACAGATGAACACCCATCGATAAAAAAGCAGAACTATCGTTATGTTTTGGATGGATAACTCAAAGGGTCGGAAACAGAAAGACACTGCAGTTTCAAAGTCCCATAAGCGAGGCGATAAACATCGTGTCGAATAGATACAGGCATTGTGAGATATACAGCAATAATCGGACGAAAATTCATCAATAAGATTTGATGCGGTTATGTAAAGTAAATCAGATGGCACTGAATAAAATGTTCTTTAGGGAGTAACGTCTCATGACCGAAGTGGCTGTAAGGCAGGACCAAATGGAAAGTGGGCGACTTTCACCCACTGGTGACATCATAATCATTAGCATAAACAGCAATATATCAGTGGTTTACACTGATGCTTAACTGTCACAGTGTGTGGACTGAGATACTGTCAGAACGCCCAAACCTAAACAGCAGAACGATTAGGGTTCGAAGCCAAAGCCTTTGGCTGAAAAGCCTATACCGCAAGGCAGCGGGTGGGCGGCAGTGTACCAGAAGTGGTACGTTTTCCGGAAAAAGATGCCAATCTCCTTCCAACCCCCAACCTGGAGGACCAGGAGACGGTGGTGTATCAGACCTCTATCTATTGGCCTGCCTGGTATGAGTGATTCTGTCGGTGTGGTGACTACACCGTCCAATATAGCCCAACAGGTGATCGAGATGCGCAAGCCGTCACACCACTTCAAGGTCCAGTCTCGTGGTGACATTCTGGAACAAGTAGCGGGACATGGGAGAATAACATTGTCCAGTCGATGCGGAATGAAGACTAAGATTGAATGCGAAGCTCGTGCTCGATTAGCCACACAATTACTCACCTCCTTATCGATCGTACTGGGGGTGCTTGCCGAATAAAGCGCCGCAAAACTGGAGAGAACGTTCGTATCCAACGACAATATTACGAGGCATGGATCTGTTTGCATTAAGTAACTCCGTAAAAGAAGCAAATTTTCCGAAACCATAAGGAACGCATTTGGAGTTTGAATCGCATTTAGACCCCCAGAACAGGAAAACGGTACTGTCGGACTAGATCCATGCAATTTTTACGCACTACTATGGTGAGCTCAAATTGGGCTAACACCCGACTAATAAGCATATTTTCAAATGTATTCAGCAATAGTTGTGTCCCCTCAACTATATCAGACGACTGTCCATCAAATGATCGTTGGAATATGTGTGCGATGCGTTCCAGCCTAACCTGTTGCAAAATCTATGTAAGCAAAGGATATCAGAGATTTCGTATCGGAAGCTGAGCACCTGAAGTTAGTGATTCAAGTCACAGTTGACTAATTGGCCCCAGCTATTGGAAACAAGTAACTGGACGAAATTCCTTGAAATATAATCCACTAACTCATCTCGATTTTTATAACTCGGTTCTGAATCCGGATAGAATAACAATTACACTGAGACTGTATTCGTCAGAAGTTTCAATTGTTGGTTAGCTCCTGTCTGTGAGCGTGCAGTTTCATGGCACCCTAGTCCTACTGTTGTACAACAGCAACTACTGGACAGCACAACGCAGATTACTTTCCCATTTCTATCTTTCAACCTGAACAGTAATCATAGTGTATCTGTTTATCTCGAACTGCGAACTTTCGTCGTAGTACAATGGCCGTGTAATCATTACGGCAGGTTGCAGATTAAGATCACCAGTCATTCTGCGACACAGAGATGATAAGGACTTCCTGATCGGATCTCCGTAGCACTCGACTGCATGTCTACTTTGTCGGCTCTTACTCACTGAATTACACTCGCATCAACCAGACTTCACGGGATAAAAATCATTTCTAATTTTAAAACAACTGTTCTCCTTAAAATATGTTTCCTGTATGAGAGAAGAGTATCACTCCTTATTTATCGACTCGTTGAGTAACACACGAAGTTAAATGTCTTTTGCAGTTTCGACTGATTAGCCAAGACATCCAGTACACGGTAACACAAAAATGGGGTGACGAAATTAGTTAGAACCTATTTAAAAAACGAGCATTGTTTCGTCCACTCATTTCATCACACAGCTAGTCTACCACGGGTGAAGATTATGCCATCTACTCATCTGTGCAAGCTGCTGGTAAGCTCGCTTTACCTGTCCACAAGTCTTCCAAAACGTCTATCTCTGGTGTGAGAACGGACGCGGTCGCCTAGGACAAATTAGAAACAAATGTTTGGACATCCTAAGACAAGTAATCAGTAGTATGCGACGATTTAAACTTTTGCGAGAGATTACGTCAGTGAACTGAAGTATTATCCCATCAAATAACCAATCTTTTTGGTTAGATAATATTGTGATTAAACTTATCTGATTTAGGTCCATGTAACTTGAACTGATATGATCAAGAAACATCAAGTCACTATTACCATATAACCAGATAGCATCGCATGCGCATGGACAGAATAAACATGATCGTGTTGAAGAACTCTTGTCATCATCGAACCGTTCACCCCAGAATCTTCGTTCACGTAATCTTTCGCGCAACTTCCTGGGATGAAAACCCAATTTGTCAATCGATTTACACCATCCAGCCGATCGCCAGTATGCCCAGCCCTATGAAACTGTGTCGAGTCGGATAAATTAACAAACGTCACACGCAACATTCAGTGAGAAATGGTGACTGTACGTATGAGTGGTATTGTATGATAGCCATCACACGCGTGGTTATCGGGTGACATGCCAGTAACAATGGATTGCATCATTCAATCGGTTTCAGGACAATTTAGCCCGGAACCATTCATCCGAAGAAGTGCCGCGGCTGGTGAGAAATATGAAATTTAATTGGTGTCACGAATCGCAGGTGAGGAAGATTACTTTTCTCAACACTATACCGTCGATAATGTGTACAAAACTGCTTCCATTTGAGTTCAGTGTACTTTTCGCTCGTTTACGAGGCCCACAAACACGAGAGCGCACGTCAGAACAATATCTTCACAAAAATGCCACATGGTACGCTGGTTGCAAATTAATTCAGTGACAACCACTCATTCCGTACAGAAAGTTGCACACAGTTACAGCCTGTAGTGTTACGAGGACTATTCGTTACAAGCTGAGTTAGGTCATGGTCGATTATCCCGGGTTGAATCGTCTCGGTGAACTATCACAAGGAAAAGTTGTCCATGATGCGCTGAACAGTCACCAGTCGCTCTGGGTGAGTGGGTACTACACCAGTGAAAGCTCGTAGAAACGAAACAAGTTTTATATGTATGTTTGACTAATACCGTATACACACTGCGAGCCACTCAGATCATTTTTGCCCATCATGTATTCAAAAAAAGTCAATACATATTTTAAATATAATAGAAAACTTAAAAAAATAGCCATCACGTTGATAAATCGGTAGTCAATGCAGAAGATTACTATTTCACATTTCATATGTGCACCATGAAAATGTTGCGGTATCTATCAAACCACTATGGATGGTGAGTATTTCATCGTTTCCCTTACCCAACACATTCAGTCACTGACATGAAACATATTAAGCACCCGTCGTGCGCGTTTTTGGGAATCAACAACCAGTCACTCATCGAAATTAAAGTTGTCATGACTGACCTTGAGATGCCAACTGTGTCTCACGTGATGGACTGTAGTTCATCTTACTGTTGAAGCAACTCGCTGGGACTTAACGATCATTGACCTAATGTAAAACAGTGCTTGTTCAAAAGTACATCTTCATGAATAAAACGGCGTGATCGAGACAACAATCTGTAGGAATAGTAAGCAGCCCAAATACCGACTACGAATCATGCCCCAACAAGCGGAAAAGGTACTTTTGAAATACAACATTTCTTCAATTGCTTCACCCAACAAACCGTGGATATGAGTAGTACCCATATGTGCAAACTGCACGTTTTTCAGTTAGAGAAGGTAAAATACTAGCAAGCTATCTAGGACTAAATTGAGATAGCCGGATTTCGAGCCCACAGCAATATATCCACCAGCTTCATCCTCAATCCTCAAGCACGGATGCCGACATGAGTCTTTATTAACCTCGGAATAAACTCAAGCGTGAACGTGAGGCACTGTATGGTGAATACAATAACGCAAGCGTGAAGGCTACACGCAAATGTCGACACCGGCCGTAAAACCTACCGTGAATACGTTCGCGAACATAAGCAACCAAGTTGAGCGAGGTCGTGTGTGAACGGTTGTCATGGCAATGATGGACAAGGTGAGATTAACAGACGAGGGTATGAAGAATCACAAGTTGGCCGCGGTATGAAGGTGAACTTTATGCAAATGTGTATGAACTGATGCCCGTATCACAAGGCAGGTTTAGCTTGTGACCCGTATCCACTGAATAACCGGAAGAACCGAAGGGACTGTTTTATCTTAACTACAACAGTTACAAAAGTTGAGATGTACATGGGCTCGAACACCAAACAAGAGAAAGTGTGTGTTACACAATGTTAACTTTTGTGTGACACTATGAGTCACTGAGTACAGCGAGCCACGGCGTAACCTACCCTAGATAAACTCAAATACTACATTTGTGAGTAGTTTCATCTGTATTATGCACTGAAACAACGCTGCACTGATCGACCCTGGTGAGATCGATATGATTGTGACATGTTTCGTGGTTGAACCAATACAGATAGATCGTAGAAGTGGAGTGATGGTTTTGATATTTGTAAGTGGTGTAGAGCAACACCTTAACTCGTGGACGGAAAGCAATGCAACAATCTATCGACTGTTTGTCCCTTTGGCAATTAGTAATTCCTAATGAGTAGTTTGGCAGATTGATGATTTTAGAGGAGACCCAACTGTGAAAAGTCAGGGCCGAAGCCCTGATTTTTCACAATTGGGTCTTATCTAAAATTTGTAATTGGCGTTTCAAACCGTTGTTGATCCGATACTCGGTCAATCTCAGGTTTAATGAGTTCGAAGATTTCGACCTATCTCGGAAGTCCTGATCGCAGGGCTATTGACTGGAGTTAACAGGACAGTTACTGTCTCCAAGCAAAACTATCGGGCAACCTGAGCATTACTCACAAGCGAAAGCAGTTGAGCGTTCACATATGATAATTCGGTCGTGCCTAATACGAGGTCAATGGCGCAGTGGTAAACACGGTTGCCTCAAGAAATCGTAGTCAGAGTTCTAATCCCGACCGTGGCAATGATATTCAACACTGTACGAACACTACTGAGAGCGAAACTCGAGTCTAGTGCTTGTTTTCGAAAGAGGCTGGCTGGAAAGTGACGTGAACGCTATAATCAAATGTGAGGGATGTTCAACTTGAAACTAACTCAGTGTGTTTTCTCTCCGCAACACGTCCAGCCACTTTTGTCAAGTTTGTGAGTACTTCTACTCGTTTACTTGACTTGCCATTTATTGTGATCTGTACTCTCAGATTAAAAAAATGTAGTGTGCGGCTCCGAAAGTGCGGACTCGGTGCGAAAAATGTATAACCCACGATCGCATTGACATGTGCAGGCACTCGATTAACGATATAGGAAACTAAGTATTCTGTCTCTGCCTATCGGCATACAGAATACAAAGGAATTGTGTTGAGTTGGGCAAAGCAATGAAGATCAAACATATGGCCGACTGAGAGCTGACGACGGGACGAATAACCGGTATTCGTCGAAGGTCATGTGAACGATAGTTAACGAGAACTCAAGGTCAACAATAAACTCCTTTAACACCCTGAGGAGAATGACACACCGTCAGTGCGCACATGTCTGGTAATTGAATGTTGAGGTAAGGTTTCCCTTGTAGGAGCTGCCAGGACGTCAGAAACAATGCACGTCCTCTAAATGGTACATAGGAGTGGATCGAACGTTTCTGTTGAGAAGAAATTGGTGAGCTTTGAGTCCAACTGGGGAGCAAGACAGACTGGAATGTGATAAAATGTGTAACAGACTTGACATGATTTTGAAATGTCCAATAAAGTATTTGGACAGAGTCCAATTGCGTCCCATATGAGCAATTCCATTGTATCAAATCCCTCCCCCAGTGGAAACGACGCATTAAGGGGGACAGTTGACTTGTTGGATCAGGAAGTTTGGATAGAATCGAATGTTTCTTAGTAGTCAGGTCATGCTATATCACGCAGGTCAACAATTGGAGTAACCGCTAGGGTTCGAGTTCCGACAACAATCATTCACACTGGTTGTCACTTGGTTTTTTACGAGCATCCCGGTGCTGTTTAATGTCCAGTGTTGCTCGTGAATAGCATGGTACGTATCGAACGCTGGAAAACTAAAAGGCAGTTCACAACGCTATAAAAAGCAGGAGCTGAAGGCGACGAGTTAACACATACATGTACTGTGTGAGACGTGGTAACACAGAGACTGGCGATACACTACGGTCAATCGACATGGATACAGGTCAGCAGCGAAAAACAGTGTTTGCGTCATGTATTTTCAAATACTTCGCAATGGATGTCCAAAGATAAACAACCTCCCAGGACAAAGGTTTCGTGATCACAACACTAACATACGCCCTGAAAGCTACGGGGCGGTATCTCAGCCGCCAAGGTGAGAATCCCGTAAACCAACAAAAGACGTGGAGATTGCCTTTGCGTAAATACAGAAACGTCCAATCAAAAATCCAACACACTTCAAAAGTGAACATTTGTGTCACATGAAAAATATGATAGCTGGGACTGCGATTACCAACTCACCGAACAGAATCCTTGTCAATGGCCGGTGACAGATGCTCGAACAAAACCTCTGTGATTTCCGACGCATTGAAACGAGGTCGGATCCGACGACACACCAACGCTCGATCAAGGAACACAGTCAGTTGAGCCATCTGGCAGTCGGACATGTTGTACACTTGGCGAACACGCTCAAGACCACCGCTGTTAACCGTTGGAGTTCCTCCACCAGCGCCGCCTGTGCTTCCGCTGCCACCGGTTCGGGAACCGGATCCAGTGTTCCCATTGGGCTGAGCGCGATGATAGCTATAGGGGGCCTGCAGCTGTGCTGAATCGTCCGGGCCATTTGGTGGTTGACCGGTCATTGTACCGTTCCCGTTGCTGGCCGTAAGGATATCAATTTTAGAACTCGAGGAAATGTGAATCGGCTGACCTGGACCGGGATGTTGAGTGGAACCCAGAACTTCGCCGGTTTGTGGATTTAGCACGACAATATCCTGTTGTCGAATATTGCTGATCGGATGATGCATCACAAATTGCCCTGAATGACACTGCTGAAGGTGACTCACCACACTGACAAAACAAGGTACGGATGGAAAGAATCAGGTGATACGTGTGTGTGAGGCGCAAAATCCGATTCGGTAATCGGGATAACCTCAATAAAAAAAGTATCTGAATGGGAAAAGGCTGGTTGTCAAGCCAAGTGCCAGACGCAAATTTGCTACGCTGCAGATGGTGCTTTGTGCGACCACGTGCGAAGCCCAGATCGCGGCCAGCTGAAACTTGGACGGGTTAGCGTAGCATGCGAGAATTCGGGTGGCACCGACAGAACGCAACTGACACGTCAAGTAAACACAAGAGACGTTAACTGTGCTGCGGAGATGGAGTACGCATGCACACACCACACGTCAGCCATTCGGTTGACTGACCAATCGAATAAGTGAATGTTTATCCGGATGCGAAGACAGACAGGCGGAATTTTAGACGGATAGACACGTGCACGCGTAATGGTGCACAGTGTGCACACTTCGCCCCGGAAGCCAACGCTCCTCCAACATGATTCCACGGCATTACTGGGTACTTGGCGTAGTCACCTCATGAACGCGAAAGTAACGCCAACTGGAGATTTGTTCGCTTCGTCAGGGTGAACTAGCCTACGACTAATATGTGCTCCGGTCTCACGTAGCAGTAAAAATCAGTCAATCGTACGAACACCGTGAAAGATCAGTGTGGTCCAACAATAGCTCAAAAAATGCAGTATTTAGGACAAATTAACTCCAATAAGAGAAATTTTGGGGGAGGTAATTTACGATATCAGGGACAGTGAAGACATTTAGGGTTCTTTACTTGACTATACCCTATCGCCTCCTTGACACTGATAAAGGTTTCCTAATATAAACATGACCGCGGGAAATACACTGCCAGACAATCATTACAGCTTATGAGTCGGTTTGTAGTTCCGAGAAGCACGGTAGTAGGATAACCATGCACAGTTTCGAAATTCGTTTTTGTGATCGAGCATACCGTTGTCAAGACCGAAGGCAGAGCTCCGGTCGTCTTACATGCGAGGAGAGAACCTCGGTCGCTACTGGCCTCACATTGAGGATAATCAAATCACCAGACCTAAAAGTTCAACCGTAATCGTTCATGAACAGGAGCTATAAGATGGCTTGTAACCGCTATTAGGTCCTTTTAACTGGGTTGCATTCAAACAGTTCATTTAACCTGTTAGACATGCATTATTGATTGACATAAACTGAACACTACTTACAGTTGATTGAGCGTACCTACATTGAGATCAACAGTGTAGTGATTAGTAAACACAAAACGCCCGGATTCTGTTCTGGATTAAAGCAGTGGTATGTATTGTTGATGAGTTCTAGAGCGAATAAAGATCGAGCATAGTACTTTCTTCTGAAATCTGTCTGAAGGCGAAGACTATTTTAAATGTGAACGATGTTCAACTACTCATCAACAATATACTCAGACTACTGTTAAGCAGAAGATGTTTCGACCTATCGGATGCTGTAAGCAACGAAAACCTTTATGAATTGCAGCGAAACTTTAAAGGATACTGATCAGTCAGTTCCAGTAGTCACGTGTTTTAGGAAGTTTGACAGTTTTACGTACATAACGATAATAAATCTAGTCAAGTTTTCATGCCGCACCGCACAACATCTTAAGGACTGTTACAAACCAGGTGCACGATCCATACTACTCACAAACCATTAAAAAATCGTGGCGAGTTATATGAAACAGAACTCGTGTTTGCCGATAGACTTCTCCCATCTACCCAACATAAGTATTTGTTCAATCCGACCTTTAAACCGTGGAAAACTTGTCCACACTATATGAAATCTGAACATGCTAAGAGGCGGATGTGACATTTACGTAATGAAATGATCGTTCTAGTCCTGTCATAAAATTGGTCAAAGTGGTCGGTAATTCACACACTCATTTATTCACTAGCAAAAGGATATAGAATGGAACAAACCTTAGGGGTGATAATTAAATAATTGAGAGCATAATTATGATACACAAAGAAGATGACCCCATTAGTAATTAAACGAAGTAGGTGACTGCCTTACGCATAACACGGTGTCGACCTCACAGCACGGACATGGCGGATACAGTCATACTGATCAAATATATACAACAAGAAAATTTGAAGAACTCAGAGTTCGAAATCGTAGACTATTTCGAGGGATATTTGCCTGATGAAAAATAGTCAAAGTAAAGCATATTTCTATCGATTATTCGCACTGCCTATACTGTTGCCATCCACGCTGCAATCAACTCATCGTAGTGCACAGTTTTACTCTGTCCACATTCACGGAGTTGTGCGTAGTCGCCACCCCATGGAATTAATAAACACAAGAACAAAATTCTTTATGGAAAACATAAATGTGGAAATATTTACCAAACTTATCAAGCAAACTAGACATTTATTGCAATAGCGTGCGACGCCATATCACGCATTAATCACCTGGCTAACTTTTGCATCACACTCTCGATTAATTTATTAATATAGTTCTCTCCCAAAACACAAAAACACCCTTCGGGAGGGAGGGGGTTGGGGAAGTGAATGATTTCTTCCGTGGATGTACTTTGTTCTGGGATACGGGGGATATTTTAGCCTCCCGGACCTCAGCTGGCATGAAAGCGAAGCGGTGAGATGTTGAGATGACAGTAAGACTGTTCGTAATGTATTAAGGTACCACAGAGCTTCTATAAAAGAATGCTATCGAGGGACCCTCGCCTGTAGTTTGTTGTGACGACTATGTATATACCATACAGCGGTGACATCACAGATCCTAACACACAATACAATGTCTGCAAGCGGTTCTGACTAAAGGACAGAAGGTGAGTGAGACAACATTCAGCATGTGATATCGTACGAACTGGAACAATGTCAAGCTTACTGGGCTTAGAAAAAAAGGCAAATAACGGCCAATCCCACTCAAGAACAATGGAACTATCGTTTTACGCATACAGCCGATGACAACCAGCGAAATTGTAATCCCTCGCAAAGGTCGACTTTTTATCGTGTTAATGAATCGGATCAACGGAACTCAATGTTTCAAACCTCTCAATGGAAGACACTCTGCATCAATCTTGGTAGATGTGTTAATTCACACTCCAAAACCGTGCATGAGAATTTGAGTACATTCTTAGAGACCTAACGACAGTTTACCTCAAGTCTTTATTGTTCTATATTGATCTACCACATGAAAATTGAGAGGTTCTCTAAAGATACACTTGAGAAAACCAGCTTTTGGAAACCCAACTTTCTGGTCATTCATGCTGATACTTTGAAACACGTTCATAATTTGTTTTTAACACATACAAATGGAAGTGCCGTCCTAGAGACGAAGTTCAAAATCCCAGTCCTAACAAGGGTATGCACGATTGACTAGCTTTAACAAGATCTAAACTGGAGTATAGTGCTTCTTTTTGAAATGGGCCGGCTGAGAAGTCCATTTAAATGCGAACGCTGCGATCAGTCGTGAATGATACTCAATTTGTATCAACCAAACCCCAAGTAATTACATGTAAGTAACTTTCTAACGTATAATAATGATCATTTAATTTATCTCAAGGTGCCAAATTTTGTGACGTCCGCATGGCTAGTTTCCTGCCATTTGACATAACATGCAATTCACCAATATTTTGTGGCACTACGTCACCACATTTATACATGATACGATACAATGTAGGTTTCGGTGATCTGATCCATTGTCATTGCACCACCGGGAAAGGGAATAATCGACGAATGAAGTTTGGACCTTACAGTGAACGGTGTAGTTGTATATAAAAACCGAGGTTTTCAATTTATTTACGATAACGACGGTGTAACGATTCACGTCTGATTGCTGAGTTACGCGTAGCCGAAAAACGGATCCCCAAAGTGAAAACAAGATTGAGTCCAACAATTTCTACGGTACTATTAAAGAAATGCATTAGTAATTACAAACAGCAAACCTCAATTGTTCGCGACGATAATCTCGTCCAGTAAAATCAATGGTTTCTCCACAGGACCAACAAGGTCAAAGGTGAACCGTCACGCCAGCAGATCAGGACCAGAATGGCCTATCACGCCGCGGACATTTAATGACACATTAGTTCAATAAAACAAAACAGAGCGGGTGAGGTAGTGGAAACAAGTGTGAGGTTAGTGGGAAAAAATAGGGAACGCAAACGATGAGGACGAATTTTCTCAGTTCGTGGATCAACAAATTTACAGACGGTCACTGTTACGAAGGGGATGCAGCGCATCATATTGACCAGAATGAGAAGAGAGTACGGTGGACAGAGTAAAATTCACGGCACTGATGTCCTATCTCACATCTAGCACCAGTAACCTATGATAATCGATATTTTAGCCCATTTTTCTGCGCAACCTTCGAAACTGCATTGTAAGAAGTGTTCACAAGATAAGGGAGAATAGGTATCAAAGACCAAACTCAACAACAACAGCTCCATTTGCAAAAAAAGTATCAAGTTGGTCGCGGGAGAACCAACCAGAGTATGCACTATCACTGCTGGATTATTCTCACTCCTCTAATCCTGCTTGGCTTTTCCTCCATCCCCATCCTGTGGTACGCTTTGTCCTCATGGCTAGAAAGCAAGGCATGTGCTTGCCATAGGCCAAACACTGCATGCGTTGTTTGCCAAATGGTTCCCACTCCGGTCCGAATGAGTCATAAAACTAACAACCTGAATGACGGCCTGCCCAAACATAGACAGTGCGCCCATGATTCTGAAGCCTACAAAACATCTACGGAGCATCAACACAGACTGTTTCAGTCACCTTGACATCTTCACAGTATCAGGAGACATACAGCGCACTCTAAGACCACTGAGTGCGTAAACACACACAATGCTTGCGTATCACGCATCCTAATATGTCGTCGCGAACAGGACAGTAATGTCCCTATTTTGTAGACATACCTATGCACACGCAGGATATGGCATCCATTAATGCCCAAATTGATTGTAATCAAACAAATCAAACAAATCAACAAATCGAACTATGGGTGACAGACTATGGTCAGTGCTACTATACATGTAGTGAAAAGTTAGCCTATGCTAAGTTTTCAGTCCATGTATCGCAAAACGTCCGCTGTTGCTATATGAAACACGACATTAGATGTAAGGTGCACGATGCTGTCAGGCCACACGAACTTGGAAACAGTTGATATGGCAGGGGTTCGAACCTGTAAACGTGTGAACGACAGATGGAGCCGAAAAGACAGTAGATGTAATGATAAAAGTATTTCTTTCACAGTAAACGATACTGATTACGGACCAAGGCTGAAGTGTCATGAGTTGATTGGCCTGCACACGCGATCGATGATATCGTATGTACTTGCGGAGAAAAGGCAAATCAAGATAAAGTACTGAATGAAAAATTCTCTGGTCAAAATGTTTTCGAGACGAACGGACAACAGCAATGCGGCTTACAACAGTATACAATCTAAGTGTCCAGATCCAATGTCGTTTTCGACTGTGTCTTACAGGCACTAAAATCTCTATGCATTTATCATGTGGTGTGGTGAACGAATGACCGTGAATGAATGAATGACCATGTGACGGCAACGACACGACTCAGTTACCAGCTTATATGAACCACGTTGTCGGGTGACCTTAGTAACCGTAATGTGGACCGACTGCTACGGGGATACAAGTATACAGCAGGAACCACATTTAGAGGTGCAACGCAAAATCAATAAGAAAGAAGAGGAATACGGGTTACGAACAAGATTTCATTAGTGAAACCAGCAGTGACGAATAAAAATAGAAACCGAATACCCATGATTCTTGACTAAAACATGCCTATTGTAGAGGAGTCAATTGACTATCCGGATAATGGTCCTGAAGTCACTCGCATTGTTATAATATATGCAAATGTCGGCGTGCATTCAGGATTTGTCGGATCGTGAGGATTTACTGCAATCTACTATAGTTGGCCGGACGACTCTTATCAGCCTACCGCACCCAGGAGAGCAAAGAACCCTGATTAGCAGTCATATGCAGTTGATCAGATAGCAGGGCAGAACGACGTCGTGGGAATCGAATGTTGATGCAGACAGACTTTTACAGATCCGGCCTTACATAAATTCGGAATTCGTGGTTCTGTTTGGTTTCTGCAGAGTAACGCTGCTTCACACTATTCACTTATAATGCGAAACTAATTTCGACACTACCATGCGCCTACGGTGGATCGGTAGATCGGAAGAGATCAAGTGATCCCCAAGGTAACCGGATCTTACGGAATTCGAATTTTTTCCTCTGAAGCTATCTCAAAAGTAGTCAGTAGTGAATGACAAAGGATACTGGATGCATCAAAGCAGAACACCGCAAGACGGTATGGTCTAATAACTTTAGTCACCCTTTGAAAGGTTATGTCGGCACATCTAAATGAATACTTTTATGTAGGCAGAATGAACGTGGGCAATTTGAACATCTGTTAAGATAAAATTTAGCTCATTTCTTCACATGGGTTAGGAAGCTTGGGTTCGAAGTGATATACACAGGATAAAACCTTGAAGTCTTCAGATGGAATTGTCCCCTTACGTCTGGCTTATTCGACTGAGACGTTCCAAATGGTTTGACCAGACAGTGGTTGCTCATGTAAACAATGTAGGTCAAAAAGGTAGACGGCCAAATCCTGTCTGTTGGTTGCGCTCTCTTCTTTCAAACGTCTATTAGACCTCACTATTTACCATGCGATCATATGCGGTTTATTTTGTTCAGTCTCAGCTGTACTAAATTTACCGGCACCGGAAATCGTTAGGTCTCCCTATTTCGCCAGTGTGCCCTGCTTATCAATTCCTTTCCGATTACTAATTTTTTTTGGCATTTTTGACAAGAATGCCATAAGAGGCTTAGCCAGGCAGTGGTTGTTACCATAAGCGACTTCGATCAAAAGGGTAATGGCATTATCAATCGCCAGTTCCAAGCTCCCGGCACTTTCCCAGACGTCTCAGTCACAGGGGCGTGGCCGCGCCAGTATTCGATGCCTATGGCGTCGTTCCGCCCTAGTGACTGACTCACTAGCCGAGATCATTCGCTTGACCGATGTGCGGTCATAGGTGATCAAAACATGGGAACAGCTGAATAATATCCACGCGAGTCGGTTCTGTTTCACTGCCGTAGTAGGAAGTTCTACACTCTACACTTCAATAGGAGTTTGATATCCGGCTGGTGATGCATGTGGTAGAAGTCAACAAAATTCCGCTATTGGTCACGCTAGACAATCTATTAGCGATGATACAACTGTTCAGATAAATAACCTTCTCGATCAACTTCAATTACTTTACGTGCAAATGCGTTACCCCCCGACTGCGAACAAGAGCACAGACTAGTTTTGATATTGGAGTACGTCATACACTCAAAAAAAAAGCAAACTGAAGGTCGAACCAATGCACTTACATCTCTAGTCTACTGAGAATGTCTTGCACTGTCTGAAAAGCATCATGGCCAAGGCGATATCGCCAAACTAATCTAAGACTCGAGGTCGGTTACCGAAGAGGGGTGGTCCCCAATGGACCAGGATGTCACCAACACCAGGAGGTGTGAGCTCAAACGATGATGTCGAATGTCACACGTGATGCCGAAGGATGTTAAAAATGAACACGTCTTTGTTGAACTTGGGCTATGTTTCCGGTTTTTACATAGAACTGTTCGCTGATAAGTGGCATACAAGATTACACATGCGTTGCATGTTGCCAGGCTGCTCAGATTTAAATAGAAACGGTCTCATGTTAGTCGTGTGATAGGTGACCAGGCATCGTCGTTACTACTGAGTAACCGTAATAAAACAGCTTGCCTATGCTAGTATACATCTCAAACACACAGGAAAAACCCAGAATGTTACTCTGTCATCTGAATCAAAAAGTATCAAAAAGAAACAAAAGTATCGACCGCTTACTGTTGTGAGTTAATTCTAAAACATGAAAAATTATAGAGGTGTTGCCCATGGTGTTGACGTTGAGCGAAGAAAGTCGTCTCCACTTCCTGAGGGTATACTGAACACAAAGATTCTCTCTCTGCATTTCAATTTTTTGACAATCAGATTGACAATGACTAGCAATTCTGAACATAAAACTCCGAGTTACAACCTGATAATATGAACGCCTGTGAAAAAATTAATCGATTCATTTCAGAATGAAAATATGTTCTTACCGAAGATACCTGGAGTAATAGGCAGTCCCCTGATACAAAATCAACTGATTACGATATACTTCACAAGGAAGTAATAACAAAACTAGATTTTCAGCTTGTGCAAAAAAAAACCAGGTCTTTTAAAGCGGAAAAGATACGACATCCACATCGCTGGATACTTGTCCCTGTGTATCATATCAGTCTTGCATGAAGTTGATCAAGGCTAAACAAAAGTATCTGAGGTGGCCTACGTTCGAAATTGCGACCGTTGATTTGGTGGTCAGCACGGTTGTCCAGAACCCCACGTCATCTCAGTAAAACTCGAAAACAATTCCAGATGTTCTACTGATGACAGAGTTGGTTTTCAGAACATAAACTGATAGGTCTGAAATTGAGGTCTAGCAGTCACTTGAGTTACATCGTCTGGTCTGTGAGTAACTTCGAATAGCAAATGATGTACAGACAAAATTGGCTATGCTTATACTGGTGGGCAACATCGGAAACCACGCTACTTACAACCACAAATCATCATAGACAGAAGTACACCAGTGTTTCTCAGTGATGTTCAACTGGCAGAATTCATGATTGTGCTGGCTGGGGTACTGCCAGGACGCCTAGACCTAAACAGGAGAACGATTAAGGTTCTCAACCAAAACACTTGGCTCAAAACCCTGAACCGCAAGGCAACAGGTGAGTGGCAGTGTAACGGAATTAGTAAATTTATTGGAAAAAGAGGTCAGCCTTCTTGCAACCCCCAACCTGGGAGACCAGCAGACGGTGGTTTGTCAGACCTCTACCTATTGGCCTGCATGATATGAATGACTGTCGGTGTGGTGGTCACATTGTCCAGTTTAGCCCAACAGGTGATCGAGATGCGCAAGCCGTCACGCCGCGTCAAGGTCCGGTTTTGTTGTGACGAACCGCACAATAAGTATTGGATACAGGAAAAACCTACTCCCAAACACTAGGAGGAAGATTACTACTTTTCAAACGGCAGGATTATGAAGATCAAAAGCGGGCTTTTTCATGATATGAGCGAAACAGCTGTTGCATTGTGAACAGAAAACGCTACTGGTAGTGCCGGCGATAGTGGTATCATGTAATTATATAGTAGTCTATCAACCGTGAGCAGCATACAATCCGTACACCCTACTCTCAGTGTGTTCAACAGCTTCATCTCCCGGCGATCGAGATTGAGCCGAAAACTGCGCGCAAAGTTTGCGTGACAGCACAACAAACTTTAGGATGACGATAGGTCCGATAATGTCGTGTCCAAATCCAAAACTGAAATGACCAATAACAATGGATAAAGTTGAGTGGTAAGCGGTTGGTAAAACTGTTGAATGTCTGATAGGATTGTGGTTAAGTACGTTGACTGACGATCTGAATGACGACATCCCGGTGGACGTATAGGTACATAACTGCATAAGTGTTGTCTTGCTACTTATGTATGAGTTCGATACAGCTTGGCCGAACCGACGTTGAGAGTCATGAGTTCGAGTCTAATGACACCGACTGTTCCCAATAGAAGTGAGCAAGGAGGCGGTACTCTGCCAGTTTAGCCATAAAATTTGAACAGCGATAAGTTTCAGTTAGGTTTGTTAGTTGAGAAACTGGTAAAATTAAACTGACAGTTTTGAACCAAGATGCGTGCATGGCTATGTAGTAGACTAGGTAGCGTATGCGAACTGAACACCGCCAAAGCGTTCAGAACTAGACGACTGAAACAGTTGAAGTACTTACAGCTCGAACTGTCAATTGTATGGTTGGTGACCGGAATCGGCACCACCGAGCAGTCCTGGACTCATAGTGGTTACCGCGAACAAGCAGCAGGTGAGTCAGAAATTATTTGCCACCTAGTTCAACTTTCGTTTGTAATGGTAACAATCAGTCGGTGCACAATACAAACTGTCCTCAGTTGGCAACGTAATAAGGATGTTCCGGTCTTACTGTGGCTCATGATCAGCACCTCTGGCTTTCCGTAATAGTTTTCCAGCAATTGTTCATAATTTTTAGTTAGCGGCTAGTAAGTAAACAGACAGTACATCACATGGGCACTATCTGGGTGTGGTAGACGGGTTCAATGTCATGGTAACCAGACTGACTGTGTCGACACCTTCTGCCAACAGCTTTTATTATACGGGAAACCACAGTGCTAACGAAATAAGCCGAAAATTGATCGCGTGTATATCGCGACGAAATTGTGTTTGCCACTTTCCATCCGCAGAATTATTATCCATTGCCCTAATCGTTCTTCCTCGGAAAATCTGTCCCTCATGCTACTTACCAGTTCACCTGCAGTTACGGTAAGGTGTACATTGGCAGAACAAACTGAAATTTGTCATAGAGGAAGATGCGCCAGATCCCAACTGGCTAATGCACGTAATGACTCAACGCGGATAGGCATCTCAGCATCCGAACAGAAACCTGGCGCCCCGATCGCGGTATACTCAACTGCAACAGGTCATGTGACTGACAACCCCACTTTGTCTATGGCCCTAGTACGCAATAGCAACCTAAAGATGTTAACGTTTTCCGAAGCACTGTTAATCAAGCGTCGCATGCGGACTCTTTGTTGACAGAAGATGCTAACGGAAACAATATCGTTGCTGTATCACTGAAACCGTTTACTTCATTCTGACATGTTCCCATATGACTTCGTTTGTCCCACCGACTTGGTGTTATACGTTAGATCTACATAACTGAAAGTTCTATGTAGTCGACTGGTGGGCACAAACGCAATGCTTGCATCTTGGAGTATGTCTCCTTGCAGTCTTGGCGAACAGGATAAATAGGACTCAACGTATCGACGATTATGCGGCCGAACTAGAGCTTAGAATCCACTCCGACGCACATAAACCTTGTCGCTGTTCTACTGTCCAACTGAAAGTTCTCATCATCGCACAGGGCCAGACAGGCTGGTTGAACACGAGGATAAACTTGTAGGTGCGCTTACACATTCTACAGAGGATGTTTCAGAACGTTCTGCTCGGATTGCGTGCTCTAATGGATCCGTCTACGATACAAAGCGAACGCAACGCGTCTGCGCGCCACGCGAGCTCACTGGATAATCAACGTTAGCTCAGAATAGGAAGCTATCAAAACAAGGTCAAGAAAACTACACTACGACGGGAAAACCAGTGGACATGTCATATGTGGTGAGCCGAATATTACTTTTGTAAAACAAACAGAAATAGAACGCAGCTGACTGCTAATCAGTAGGATTAACTGCGTGCCAAACATCTCTACCCCTTCGATGGATGCCTCCTAGATTTTCACTAAGCTATAGACGGTCGACGAGCGAGCTGTAGCGCAATAGCTAGGGAAAGACAGTGACTGATTTATTAACCCAACTGTTTACGCCTTTATGAAATAACAATCCGCTGGTTCACGCATTTGTGGTGAGTACTGGGTTAACAGTTGCGTGACCTTCGTAGTCTTCAGATTAAATTTGGGCTTTAATCGATTAAACTGGTACTCCGAGCTATGACCCACACGGTTTATACACAGCCTTTTTACACATGGACTTTACGAACTGTAGAAATTGCAAAAATCAAGTACAAGAATGAGAGTCAGGGACTCACTTTTTTCTGTCTAAGTCTTCACAAATTTTCTGAAAAGATGGTTTAGGAATTTCATCCACAATGCCCACTTCTATCGAAGATTGCTCTGCTTCCGCTACAGTGATATAATCGTTAATACAATTGAACTAAAAAAATTACCTTTCAAACCTTTTTGTACTCCCGATTCTTTGTCCGAATCTACATCACCGTCTTCAACTGGGACGTCATCATGGTAACTGCTTCCTCCATCATAACTGGTACGATAGTCCGGTTCTACCCCGTTTGCCTCGGAAAATTCCTCCGTGTGAACGGAACTTTGATTTATTTGGTCATGAGTGACCGGATCAGACATGATTTCTGAGACACCTACGGTAGTGCTCATTGAAGCGTCGTACGGGACTGCACCGAGCACACGTAACGAGGATTCAAACCCCGGTTCCAACGGTTTGTCCAATGTGACCAGTGGCTTCGAACGCCCTTCAATCGATGTTTCAGACTGATAACTCAGTTCACTAGGTGAATGAGATTCGATCGGTTGAGTTGTTTGGCTGTAAGATGGTGTTTCAGCTACTTCCACTGGACCACAGTATTCCAAGCCCACGAATTCTTTAGGCGATTCGGTGGGAGTTTGTTCTGGTTGGTCTACGCTTGGCACCGAAACTGTTATTAATTGTGACCCAGACGGGATTGCAGCAGGATCAGGTGTAGACGGTGCAAAACCTTGTTGTTCAAATGCCTCTTCGGGCTCCGATTTTATAAACTGGAAGGAGCCACAACTTTCTTCACTTAGGTGGCCGTTATCAGAAGCTAAAGGCTCTACGCCCGTCTGAAGTCCAAAATCTGTCTCAAGCTCCCCGCTTTCCTGTTCCAAACTATTCACACTAGGGTCTTTCTGTAGACCAGAATGTTCCACAAAACAAAAATCTTTCGCCTGTTCTCCTGACAGCTGGTCGAGAGGTAACTCTTCGGTTAGAGCAGGAGCCTCGTCTGTCAATTCTTTCGAGGGGTAAGCCGGTTCGATCGTTGCAGCAGTATCCGCTTCTGAACAGACAGCTACCTCAGGTTCGATCAATTCAATATCCGGATTTGGAGCAGGGGGGATTGGAAAATCGGAATCAGTATGGAATGCGCTTGGTAACTCGGACTGATGCTCTTCGCAAACGTGTACTTCTTCCTCGCTGCTACCTCCGGTTTTCTCCGAATTGTTGTGACTCTCCTCTAACGAGGACGAGATACCTTCGGGTAGAACCAACGGCGGTGTGTCGTGTAATCCGTCCACGATGCAGGCAAAACCGTTGCAACCAACAGAATCAACGAGAACACGGGAGTCTGTTAGACACTCCACGATTGAAGAATTCAGTTACTCGAAATGATAAGTACCAATCGGGGGAGAATTTTTGTCTTCTTTTTAATATGACACAGGGATGAAAATCCGAGAATAAACCGAATAGCTAAATGAAGAGAAAGAAAGCAGAGACTACTGAAACAAATGGACATTTCTTTACGTCCAATGTGAATAAAACTGTCCAGTATTGAAAGATTCGAATATCACGTTCTCTCATCAAGTTGAAAACTGAGAAAGTAATGAGTATAGAACGGAAAGTTCCCGGATCGGAACTCCAGGTCTGCAACCTTCAATCAATGTGTTCAAAGGAATTCGAGATAGCTCCGTAATAACGATTCAGACAACCATCCACACGGCTGTGGGTTAGACCCTAGATTGGCACGATTGCTGCAACTAAGTTCGGACAACTTAAAAATAGTCAGAAAACGAAAACTGGTAGATGCAAGCATTTCGTATTGACTCAGCAGTACCAAATTTACAATAACACGAAAAAGTTTTTTTTAAATATCGAACAGATAGCCTGTCAGTGCCACCTCACACTGTCTACCAATTTACATGTAACTGCAAAGAAAGTTACATAGGCAGAACCGAGAGGTGCTTGATCTCTAAAGCGAAAGAACATTTACCTAAGTAGGCACAGAACTCTGTATTACAGAAGAACGACAATGTATTTTAAACACGCAAGCAACCAGCCTCCGCAGTCGCAAGACACGTCCTGACCATTGGACACGTTATCGACACACGTTACTCGAATCCAAGATTCTTGCGGTTTGCTGAAGCTGTCGCAATCAATCGACTAAATCCGACCCCGTGTGTTCAGAAACAATTGCTCGTAAACTTGACCCTTCCCTGGACTTAATGACCTTTCTTAACCCACCGACTGACTATCCACCCTAAACCCTGTCTGTTCGATATAAAAAAAAAGTTTCGTTATTGTAAATTTGGTACTGATGACTCAATACGAAATGTTTGCATCTACTAGTTTTCGTTTTTTGATTGTTTTGTTCAAACTTCTGAAGGGAATGAACGGTTTTAAACTTAACAGTACTTAGCACCCGTGATATGACCTAGTACGTTACACATGAGCAAACGCCTTGTGATAGAGAAGGTAAAAAATAAACAAGGAATATCTAAGGACGACATATGAATATCGACATTCGAAACTAATAAAAACTGTTTCTACCTGCAGCTTTGAAACCATAAACACAGTAAAGTGGTCGTGCTCAGCCTGTTGAATGAGGAGTTCGACAAACGTTACAAACTATGTAACCGTTTCGGCTTGTAACACAAAGTCCATGGATTTGCATCCACCCCACGATAAAATGTTACTTCCCTCTACATCATCATCATCATAACAGTCATGAGCCTGACCAAAAGGTACTGTGGCTCGGGTCGCCGCTCACCTCAACAGTGACGTGGAATATCCTAGAAGACGTCACCAAGAAGGTTGACAATTAATAAAAGACTGAAATGGTATTAATACAGGTACGCCATTGACTGCGACACATCGCCATCTCGGATAGTGTCTCTAACGAGTGGTTTGAGTGATCACGAGGACCCCATCCAGGCAGGCGACACCTACCCACTTTGCTCAATGGAGCAGTCAAGGTCTTCATATTTCGTGACCACGTTGTTGGTTGGCCACCACGCGGTTTTACCCAATTGTTGGTGGTCTCAGTATATAATGCTCGGTATAGTAAACGCTCAGCTGGCATAGGAAGTACAGGACCCAACCATCTCAAGCTGTGCAACGTAATTAGTTGACCAATTGATCGCGCATCCGGAGCATTCTGGAATACGGTGATACCCGTATTCCGACTCACTTCTCCAGGTCATTCAGATAGGTTCCCACGCACATTTTATTCCGCTGTCATCATGAACAATGAGATACATAAGATTTTCTGGGCTACCTTCGTGACGTTACATGATGAAGGTCGATTAGCCAACCAAGACAAACTAGCTTCACTACACCTAGGGACTCAAGATCCAAGCCAAAGCGATTTTCTTACAGGCTTCAGTTGAAAGTGGAATAAATTCTGGATGATGGGATCTTATACAACCGCTTTTCAAACGGTGTTCAATGGCGAACACAAGAATGAAAACTAGCATAGTTTGTGGAGCATAAGTCCTGAGGCGGATGAACTGGTTGTTGTAGCCCCTAGGTTCAGCTGATTCTCTAATCTGGTCACCCTTTAAGAATTACACTCTAAAAGTTTGTGCATGGCATAATGCCCTTCAAACCAGCTAATTTGTTCTTGTACAGTCTTTCTGTCTAACTTCGAGGCCAATGAGTTTAACCGCCTGGATAGTCATCATGTCCTCCATCAGAACAAAACAACCTGGTTATGACCGACTGTCAGTTGCTGAGAAGTGGTTAGGATCAGTCAAATGATCCATGTACCGGACTCATCACAGAACATGTGATTGACGCCCAATGTGGCTACCACCCAAATGGCCCAGTATAGACCCAAAAACGTGAATACTAAGTCACGGCATCAATACATTTTGAAGTTACCATGGAACAGACTGTGCGACAGCCCGTCTTTGAACAACATGACTGTCTGGAGTGTTTGTCTTTTTTGGAAAGGAGATATTTCATCTCTTTGTCGGTATCGTCAAACTCCATTTAAGTCAAGTTTTCAGCAATATCCCACAAGGTAACTTTCGTCATGTCACATCTTACATCATGCTGTGGCTGTCAGCCAATCCAAACCTTGTCATGGGGGATTGATGTGCCCAGGGCTCGAATTCACGACCTTATATTTGGTAATCGACTTAATCTATGTACATTAGAAGTGTTCTCTCCCTCCAACGGTCGTCCCATGGGGACAAGAAAATCGGTCGCTCTAGAAGAGTGGATTTTGCTGGGGAACCAGTATATTCGCCCATATTCTAAGTATAGTCATTACATGGATTAGAAAAGTGGACATTCGGAACTTAACACTGCATTTACACGAAGACGGTTGTCAGTCCTTAAATCTATTCATGCGGACAGTGTTCTACGACGGTGTTTTCAATTATCCGTGTTTTGATAACGCTGACCGCGTCTGAGAGTTGGAACACCGCATGCGTACCTACACAGTTCCATAGCTCGTTTGCCGAGTAGAAAAACTTAGCATGCCGATAGGTGTGTCCAGTTTGCGACACATTTCAGTAGCGCACACTCGACATGTGAATGCTAATTCAGTGGTTGTTGTACCGTACACTTTTCACACGATCTGGGTCAGACCGGAAACGCGACAGATGGCTTTATTGTTCAGACTTTCTGGCTCAGGTTCAAAAATCGATTCTAACATGTGGGTAGGTGGACTATGGGAAATAGTGCGAGGTCATGCCAGAGACGCTCCTGTTGTGTGAACATGTGTTTACGTGAAACCCCGTGTGACTTTATCTTGTCATAATTTTGCGATAGACTGTGGCTACGTTGTGAGAGGAAGACAGCTAAAGTTATACTGAGTCTTTTGCCTCTGTTATCTGCCGCCACACCATACAAGGAGGCATGGCTGGACTATGGATACTACTGGACTGTCTAAATTGAAACAAGTCCGAGTCGAAATGTGACGGACAATTTGGTGACCAGCACTCAGTGGGAAACACGTAGATCGAACGTCCATCAGTACCGCTTTAAATCATGTACTCCTAATAGACCACGGAGGAGAACGGATGAGCTACAGATGACAACTGTATGTTAAATGTGCAAACGTGAGTAAAATCTTGGGCCTGACCAGATGGTCGCAAGATTCGAGCCACTGTTTACTGAAACAATAACAAGGGGATTTCGGAAAATTTCCCGTGAAAATAAACTGCAGATAATACGAAGACGTTTGTCGAAAACCACCACACACTGGCATGTCGGCTTCTTGCGCATTTGTAAACCCCTTGTGTGCACACAGTTAGATGGCAAATTGACTGAGACTCCTAATCGAAGCCCATCGGTCAAAGGACTGTGCTGTGAAGCAGAAACAGACTGACAGTAATCACACTAATACCAGACAGAATTCCTAATTTAACAGGCGATGCCCATTGAGTTTACTCAACGGGGTAGTCAAAGTATTGATAACAGGTCATCACGTCGTCGTTTGTTCAACTCGTGCTTCGGTCCGGCCATTGATGGTCTCGTTAATAAAGGCGTGATCCAAACCTCGCATACTGTACGGTCCTGTGATATGAACGAGTGATCGTAAACCTAGGGCTTTTCAAAACACGAATTGGTTAACAACCGCATGGAGTTCCCTTGGAAGGTGGCGAATTCTATCCATTCTAGCTAATCCGAAACAATTTATGGTTATCGTTTAACTTCTAAGTTCAGCTGACAGTTAAAAACCCCATCACATATCACGTAATTAGTGCGATAAGATTGTGCGTGATCATGGCGTTTCAAACACGAATGATCAATAATCTAGGAATTACTGATCAGTCATCGCTCACCACTGACAGGAGTCACTCACTAATCGATATAAGCCTCTGGATGAGAGCAGGTGCTTTATGGCTGACTTCAGATTGATGATGACAAATAAGTGGTTAGTTTTTGAACAACTTTTGAAGACAGCAAGAGTGTGACAAAAGACATCGGAATGCTGAAAAAATGTGACACCTCCGTAGGTGGCATTGTGTTGCTGTTACAAAAACATTAAGAAGAGAGCACGGTAATTAATGCAAACAAAATCCTCAAGGTCACTCACGGATGACCAATCACATCATTATAAAATGCGAAGGAGAATTGACTGAACATTAGATAACTATAAAACCGAAAGAACGAGGTAGAAGTTAATTGAAAATATGCTCACTTGCTGGTGAATAATTGTCACAATATATTCAGGGAATGTCAAAGTATCCATTCGTAGATACTACTACGAATAAAAATGAAATACCGCACTATCACGAGTAGCACTTCTCATCAGGGGGATATATAGGAAATGAGTGAGGAATGCATAAGACATCATTCGCAAATGTGAGGAGACCAATGCTCAAGTAAACATTATGAACCAACACCAGTGGTGATGTCCACATACGGGCGAGTGCAGTTACGTTTACTGTTTGGTGAATACTAACAGAGTTAGTCTGAAATGGTAGATAAAATTAGTGGAAGACAGGATGAATAGACCGAACATTGCGATGACCGTTTAGAGTTGCTTGTAGCGGTTCAACCATGGTGGCAGTGTGCGCGATCGTCGCTTTATAAAAATTATTCTCGAATACACCCGATTAGTCACCGACGTGGTCAAGAAAATGCAAAACAGATCCCGATGCACAATTGATAAGGCGATATAAAACGATTGGAATAAAATGACAATTTGTAATGCGAATCACTGAACTTCCGCGTATATTGGTTGGTTCGTAATGTATTAGCGATGTGTTACAGTTATGTTGCACAAGAGGGCTTCCTTGAACACGCTGAAAGTAACTCGATGGAGAAGTAGGCATATATTTCCTTATCTCAAATTTGATGAAAAATCGGAAATGAACACTAACGAGCTTTGTTCACTACGATCAACTTCGCATTCGGAGGAGCGAAAATATATCTGGACCAGCTTGGATTTTTTACGGCATTACATTTTCAAAATGTTAGTGTCGAATTCTTCTGTCATTTGAGAATAGTTTTGTTAGCACTCACCAAACGGCAAAACGGAGCGCACATGTTCGTGCGAGATCACTTCCGTCCTCGTTCCACTGCGTTCGTAATACTGAATGATCAGGAGTCAAGCCGTATTGAGCAAAGGAGACAATTTGTAACAATGTAATTCGGGTCGGTATCACCGAGAATAGTAGACCTTGCGGCGTCTTCTATCGCGGCCGATCGGAAACATGATACCCATGTAGAAAAAGCGATTGAGAGGAACATATTAAAGCCGTGAGCTGGCCATACAACCGAAGCGATGGTGTGTGTCCACTACTGATAGGCGCACACACACAGTGGTCTATCACAAATTCTGAAGGGCATTGCAATACGTCGATGTCTCTGACAGTCCTATGCTCGAGATCAAAAATGTTCGGAAAATAGATTTCGGTAGGTAACCGGATGCAGATGGGAGTTGTGTCGTACTTGGCACCAGCATACTGCGGTGCGCCAGGAAGATGCACACAAAAGAATCCCATCGCTAGCAAACCTAGGTTAATCGGATGAGATATTCGAGCAGCACGGAGCACAGAATCAAGTTCTCGAATCCCTTGATGTATTTTAGATTGGCTCCAGATTGGTGTTAAAACGAGCCTGAGACTGCCTCAGAGACTTTTACCAGGATTGCCTATTAGCCAACTTATACTTCCACGCTGCAGTGAGTTCATTTAACTGGCGCTACGGGTAATGTTGTCGGCTGCGACAGCCTACATTTGTTCAACATACTCGTTGTTGACAGGTTTGAATTTTCTCTCTCCTACGCTACCAGACTAACGAACCCAGCCTGTCCAGCCAAATCTCTTGTGGAACACTCGGTCGGGTTAAGGTGAAACGCAACATGGACCTAGTATTACTGGCATCGTGGTGTGGAAGATGCGCTATTCATGTGCGTTATACCGATCACCACTACGCTCAGGCTTGCTTTTGTTCCACTTGGCCATAGAGTAGACGGAATATCTAACGCAAACCACGTTCGCCAACGACAGATCAATTAAACCAAAACAGCCTAGTTTTGATTTTAAGAAGGAAATGGATCAGATAGTACATGTAACACATGATAAGGGGCTATGTAAAGCGGTAGACGTGCCATAACAAGCGGGAACAATGGACGACTATGCGAGGTAGAAGTAATAAACATGAAGAAAAGAGATTCGCGATAAAAGCGCCTCGATCCCTATTCTTCACCATATCAGACAGTGATCTCAAAGAAAGATGTACATTATCCTTTGGACTCCAACCAAGAGACCTGGAACGCCATATTTGTATAGGCTTTGATGTCCGTGCCTTCATGCCCTGAACCCGTCATACGCTGATTAGCAACCAACTGTCTGGAGTCTAAACCACGACTCTAAAAAGCAGGGTGAGATAGGTGGTGAGTTGGCATTCGTGATATACGCATGGGATAGTGACAGTGAGATTAGATCATTACACCCAGTGGTCGACAGAGTCTGTCAGTTCCGAAGACACGGCGGTGAACTTCATTGCTACTGGCACGGTATTCCCACTACACGCCTCCAACGTTTCGTAGACACTGATGATCGAAAACGGACACTCCGTGAATGTCTTCCAAATGATAGTCCATAACCAACAGTCATGGGAAATAACCTTTTATAATCAATCCATTGAGTAAAACCGAATTATATGCAACGTGGGGCTAATGTCAATGTACTGGTGGGAAAATGGATGACATATTCGGTAATGAAGCGGTTAACTGAGATATCTACTTTGGCATCTGTCATATTGCCGCGGTGACTGCAATAAGTACTAACAGTGAGGCCGAGTATTCTTACGAATAGTTCCCTATCAAATTGTGGTATTGCTGAAACAGTAACAATACTGTGCACCATCCATGTGGTCGGAACGGGGTCACACAAATGGGCAACTCAGTTTCCAGTAGCTGTTGCTCCCATTAGGCAAACGACCGTCATAAACACATGAGGCCTTTCAGACGGTGATGTTGAGGCATACTGAACACGAACAGAAAGATCGTACAAAGGTCGACAGGGTCCTCAAACTGTCTCTAAGTTCCGTAAAGCTTACTTAGGAAAGTTCTCAAATCTACTCCAATATCGTTTCAAACCGCACTTACAAGGATGGTGGAGCCCACCACGCTTTACATACTTGAGAAAAGGCAAACGCTTCTCCGTGACTGTACTATCATAATTAGATGAAGGTTTTTGTTGGAGTGTGTACAAAATTGTGTGATAGTTCGATCTTAAAAAGTCAATCAGGATAAAAGCAGTACTGGAATACGTTCGATTGGAAACCGCTTAGGACTTGATGTAATCTTTTTGTTTGATTTAATTCATTATGAGCCGACCAAACTGGCATACATAAGTGTGTATCCTTTCACGCACTGTTATGAAGCTGCTGTTGGGTGAATTTACAAAGCTTTTCCGCTTCTAAACCTATCGCACCGGCCGAAAATTCCAAAGCACCCGTATTAGTCCCAGCGTTTCGACTCTTTTGTTGTGTTTTTTTATTTGTTCTTTCTTTCCTCATGTGGTTACGCCGATTGTCTGTCCATGAGATGGAAGTTGTACGTACTGAACTGCCAGTCATGACTCAGTGTATTTGTTTTAGTTCGGCTGTGTCGATGATGTTCTATTATTGTCGTCAAGATGTTTGACTTCGGTACATTCACTCCGAAAAAGAAGGCCATGGAATTTTGGAAGTTGTCACAACAGTTTTCCACGCTCACTCGACCTGCTTCACAAAAGATGGTTGACGTGTTATTCATACTGTGAACATGGAGCCCTCTGAACGAACGAAAGTAAATTTGCAACAATAAACAGAAATGTCACCGGAGAGGAGTTCGCATTAGAGCCTCACTGATAGTTCTGTACAACTAGATCGCTGCACGGGATTTTGTAGGACAATAAAGCCAGACCTTATCATTCAAAAACGATCGAATAACACACAGAGAAACACGAAATTTGCCTTTCCCTCAAGCCGGCGTGTTTGTCAAATATTAACACCATCAAAAATGACTAAAAAAAGTAACATCACCTCAAATTAGAAGAAACGTTATAGCCATACAAGAAGCTTTGTGACTGTATCTCATCGATGGTATACATGATGTAATAGGAAATCTGACAGAACTAGTTGGTGAAGCAAATGAAGCACACGATGGCTGGCAATACATGCCAGTAGAAGTAATGTATGCTTCTGTCAACAATGTTATGGAGTTTTTCCACCAATAAATCCAACACAATCTGCAACTCAGTGCAGCTGTCACATTTCCATAGACTTTTCGACTGACTTCTTTTAAAAAGAAACGCCAGTCTCGCGAAGTCAATGGGGCGCGCTCAACATGGCTGCTTCATATTAGCGTGGCTGGAGTTACAATCCCGGTTATGGCAAGGAGAAGGGCTAGTGACGTGCCCTAACAAGGAAGAAACTCGATAGCGACTGGCTGAAAAGTCTACGGAAATGTAAAAGATGCAACTACTTGCGGACGATGTCCAATTTATACCAACCAAAAGCCCCCAGTGATTGCCAATAATTTTTCAACTTATCACATCCAAGTTATTCCATAATTTTCAGTCCTACGTTCCAGAGCTTAAGATAATTCGACAACCAAACATAAATGTAATACTAACAGCTGCAGGAGTTCCTAAGTCTTGGTGACTTCATACAATAATAAGCGAGGAGATCTGGCAACCAGAAACACAAGTAAAACCTTGGCATGAATGTGCATGCGAAACGTTTTGCCCAGCGGAGACGTAACTGTGGTATTAAGGGTCAACACCTGAATTTACAGATAATGCTATCTGACTGATTGAACGGACGTCTCCTATTACATTAGTTTAGCAGTTTCAACAAAGTAGCCACGGTGAATCAAACACAGAAACTGAATGGAAAACTGTCGGGATGTTTCGGGTTGGAAAATCAAGGCATTGGATGATGATAATTTCATCATGTGAAGACCAGTGATACCCAACGTCTTCACTTTGCTACAGCAGCAGAGAACGGGACTCATCAGGGTAGTCTGACCTTCAAGGGCGCCTTCTGATTGGCTCACTTAGGTGCTCACGTCATTAGTTATTAAACTATCCAATAAATAGGTGAACATATACACGTCCAAGTTGACTTTTCTTGTGGGTTTGCTCCCGATAGGTTCTGCGCCTGCTAGCCTGACTTGTGCGTTTCTATGCCGAGATGCACAGTAGGTACTTACGGAATGAGTTGCGCTGAAGGACCCTATCACCGGTTATGGTACAACTAACGTACACTATTCGGTAAAAGTGCTGTTTATCAGCGAATGTGGTGTCCTACAAAGAGTAGATTCAGACGTTAGTTTGTCAGTAATGTGTTCTGTTATAGTAAAACGTAGCAACAGTATCCAATCTTTGTAGGTTGTCAGCAACATTATCATCCAGGGTAATTCATCAGTGTATAATACTGATATGTAATGGCTGTACGTCGTGAAAAATAACGCCAATCGAGAGATGAGATAGAACGAAAGTATTCATTTATAAAAACTGTAGCATCTTAAACAGGGAGCACGAAAGAACAAACAGACCGTTAGACCAAGGCGGTGAATGAGCCGGTGTCCTTTGTAAACCTTACTTCGCCGCACTTCAATTCACACACAAATCAAAGAACACAAAACGAAGTTCATGCAGTCGGACCCCATTGATTACCAACTGCTGTTATATCCACAGCCTCATATGGTGCGAGTTAAAGGTTTCCTGGCTTATGAGGTGACGTTTAACTCACGAAATGCGCCTATCATAATGAATATGACAAACATCGTGAAGCAATTAGTGCTAACTGTTCATTGCTATCCCTCTTCCATTAACACAGAAAACCGCCGATCTTCGAATATCGAAATGTCCATCTCCTTACCATTATTCACATGATCTAGACTCAAGGTATTAGAGGGTCGATGAAATCCGGCGTGTTGACTTTCGTTCTCGGAACACGATCGCAGTTTCCTATACAACGTTCATGCATCAAATCATGTCAGTCCGACTGGATCGTCGGGAGCGCCTTAGTAGCCTACCGACCACATAGAAGCGATGAGTTGGCATCCCGATCAAAACCATTCGCGAAATCTACGTAGGACAACTGGTCACTATGACCTAGTGGTTGCCCTATGAAGTACACATGATTGGGCTCATCACAGAGCAAAAAATATAAGTCCCAGTTATTTAAAAGGTCACTTGTGAAACGGCTTGTGAAGCATAGAGTAGATAGAAGGAATCCTCACTGTTGGTTTAGTGCAATCCCACAGCAAAACACGAACGCCTTCTGAAAGAACTGTCATTTGTGACAGTAGTCATGCATGATTCGCTTGGCACTTCTAAAGGTATAAATTTCCCCTTAGCGATAGTGTCACAATGTTTTTATTACTGAGGAAAATATTTCACCAAAGGGCTTAAACCTTGAACCCTCGGGTGAAGAAAGGTGTTTATCATTATATGTTACTCGATAATCTTCGTTTTCATTATACAGGATGGTCGGCAAAACGAACAGCTTATTTTCGACGCCTGTCCGAGAAAGCAGTTAACTCGATTTACATGGTCATAATCACTCGACCTGTCTGCACCATACACCCGGAGTTGGGTACATGAAGTAAAAACAGGCTTTGCCGTTTTCCCATTGATTGGATCTATTTTCTCAGACGGAGCTCGAAAATAGGCTGCATGGATTTTTGTGAACCACTACGTCAATAGTCATGTCGGTTGTGTATATCGAGTGTCGGTTGCAACATCAATAGCTTTAGTCCGAAAACTTGATGAAATTAACTGGAATAATAAGGTTTTCAGACTACCAATTACTGTCAGAGTAAAGGGTAAACTAAGTGAACATTACTCACAAGCGAAAGCGGTTGAGTGTTCATATATGATTCTTCGGCCCTGCCTAATGTGAGGTCAATGGCACAGTGGTAAACACGGTTGCTTCATCAAAGCGTGGCCGGAGTTCTAGTCCCGGCAGTGGCGAGGATATGCATTACTGCGAGCTCTAATGAGAGCGAAATTCGAGTCTAGTGCTTCTGCTGTTCGAAAGGGGTCGACTGGAAAGTCTATGGAAATGCGACAGTTGCGATTAATTGTGGGTGATGTTCAATCAAAATCAAAATCAAAATCCCCTACTACTCATCAATTATTCCGAATTTGTCAGTGAAAGTAAAGTAATGTTTGTCGACTTTTCTCTACGGCAAGTTGATTTACACAACGAACCTTTTCTACGCAACGCTTTTCCTTGATACCTCTTTTGACTGGAAAGTAACCGGTGGAAACCTGTGATCGACATCGACGGATTAATTTACTAGTGGGTTGTCGCAAAGATTAGACCGTCGCAATGTGAATGTGCGTTTTGTTCATTACGGAATACCGCCACTGTTGATAGAACCACCGATCGCATGGTTGTGCTTGTGTAAGCAAACCAGTGCGAAAAGTACAATTACGTTTGGATACATACGAACTGACCGTGGTTCATTTGGGTTAACGGTGCAACCGAACGTCGGTTGTCTGGTTGTACTAACACTCAAATGGATGGTAACAACGTTCGATGAGCTAAGGATGGTGCGAAAACCTCCTATCAAAATATTGGGAGTCGACTGTCACGTTACACGAAAGTGGGTTGGCTTAATCAAATTTGGTTGAAAATACTCTGCAAAAAAATCCATCATGAGACAGTTGGACTAATCACGTGAAAGAAGAGAAAGGCTGTTAGTGTCTGTGTTTAGCTAACTTATTTGCGAAATAGGCATCCAAACGTCAGACAGTTCCCAACAAACTGTCAAACAAAGGGGTTCAAGCAAGTTGTTCGTGGAATACAACATAGACACCGATCAATACAAAAAAGGGGCAAATTCAAAATGTCACGTCAACAAATTGTCAGCCCCCATTGACCGTTAAATTTGCGCAAAATACCTGGCCTGTTCTTTTCAGTCAAATGCTTGCAAAACCAGCAAAGATAACTTAATTAAACTCAAAATGGTTTAGTAGCAGAGATACGGACACCAGCTGCATCAGACGCTCCCATCGAGTTTTTAACAACCTGTGATCATTTAGCCGACGAATCATCCAGGGCAATCAAAAAATTCGTCTCCGTTTGCACAGTCGGAACTGGCGTTGATCAATTCTTTTCCCCTACCGAAAAACAATTCAACTTAACAGTTTTTCCGCAAACAGTGTGGGCTTGATCATTCATTGTGCACTACTAGGCACTACTGCCCATGTTCAAGGTCAACCACATGACATGGCTTCAAGGTGAATATTCGTCGTGTGATACTGGCTTACATTCGGCTGTTTCATCTTGAGTATTCAGTACGAAACATGACAAGCAAGCAATCACGTGGGTTGCATTCTGTCTCAAGGTCAAATGGACGTAGTGATATACTCTGAGCTGTCTGAGAGGTTAGCTTTCGATTAGCGACGGGCCAGTCTTGCAAATGATGAAAAAGGGGAATAACGGATGATCCGTAGGTTTCGAGTGGGTAAATGAAGACATCGAGACACGACATTGTTGAGGCCTTCACGAATCGCGATAAGGCACGTAAAGAATAGGGCGAGCGAAAATTTTGCTGTTGAATGAAATCACTTCAATTTACGATGTTACAAAATATCCTTCTGAGATTAGCAATACTGAATAGTTAGTGTTCATGGGTAGGCAATAACTTAATTCTGATGACGTAACCCATTCAACAGAGACAAATTTACTGTGCCAATATACACCGGGAGGACAGAATAAATGCCAGTAATTAGTAGGGGACGGTGGGCCAGTCTTCTTAAATGGAACTATTTTTTCTGACTTAAGCACAAGAACACTTCAAAATCATAAGACTGACCTTCGCATGCATCCAACTTACATTAACTGAAGTGTGTGACGGTCGTTTCCTCCAGTATTAGGTATTCCTCGTGTTTCCTACCACTGGGTATCCGGATGAATTTGCAGCTCGCAGTATGCAACAGTCAGGACCGCGGAACCATGAACATTCAGCCGGAAATACTGGCCCACATGAACCTCTCAGACAAGGATGAAGTCGTAAGTGTTTCGCTGACTACAAAGTTTGACACGACTGAACTGAAAACATTTCCCGTCTCTAATCCAGTCGCACGTTTTCAGCTCAACAGTTCTAACCTATTTTGCATTTGTCCAGGTTACCTCGGCTGATTAATAAAACGACTATCGGCGAGGATACTCGCATACCGCGGCGGTAGATGACAGTTGAACTGGCTGTGAAGTTCGAACGTGCTCGTACAGAAGCCTCTCGTTCAAATATTTGTCACTGTAACAAATGCAGCAATACAACAGCAACCACGCCTGTAAACCCAAACTGATCATTGATTCGCAATGTACTGGGGAGTAATCAATATTGTTCGACAACGATTTTCACTAGTAATACAGTTAGTTTGAAGATAACACAGGGACTTGTTCAATTTTCTTTTTTGTTTCGGATGAACTCTAGGGACATAGCCGAACTACTACGCTTCTTTTGATCGCTGGTACGTGCATCCTTTCCAGTGCCAACCCAACTTGATACCCACCAATTTACTGTGGGTCGTGACAACACTCCAACAATACCGTAACTTGATACATACTGATAGAACATCATCTTAGTTATCCACATCATCATTATTGAAGACAACCGATTTCCACTTAGTACGATGTGATCTGGCAAACCACTCCTCAAGTTAGTCAGTCAATCGTTTCTATCCGTGCACACGAATGGGTTCGGATCAACTGGTATCTAACATGGCCAATCGTATCAATCAAACACACTAACCTTTGGTAAGGAGGCGCAAAATGACATGATCCGAAATCACGTGACAGTTTGAAAAAAAAGAGCGCGTACGAGGACAACAGTTGTGATCGGACTGTCTGCCTCAACAGAGCAGATTTTCCGACAAACGGCACATGAACCATGATAGCACACCACTACCAGCCGTTGTAATGAACCAAACGCAAAGAAGGTCTACTGGCTGCATGACGTAGTCCATAGACTTTGAGATTAACATAGTTTAAACCGACAGCAATGACTAAGAACACAAGTTCAAAACCGACATTGGCATCACTTGTTGCTCACTTCCAAAGCTGGTGCTGATCACCTGGAGTCGACAGCACTTTAACGGAAGACTGTGAAAGGCCGATGACACTCAGTACGCGAATCGCCGATACTGAATTAAGCCAACACCTTCACAGCAGCCTCAGACTGGCCGTTCGGAGATGAGCACCACGTGACGTTAACAGCGGCTCCAGTTCCCAGGACTTTAAGAACGTAATGTTGGATCAAACAGACAAGTCGAAAAAGCTAATAGAGAGCTAGAGACTTACCCCGATTGTTTGAAGTTGGGCTTGCGACCTCCAAATTCCGGACGGACAGCAGTAGTCGCAGTTGTCAGGGCGTCACAGCCCGATCAGTAATCAGTGCAGAGTGGCCGTGTACGCGTGCGTGCACTCGTGCGTACGTACAAGTGTCTCCGCGGCACGGTTGACAGTCCCTCGTCTTGAGCGAGGGAATGAACAAACCAACAGTCGGTTAGCCTAGCCAGCTGAAGGCCGACTGACGGGCAGACAAAGTGAGGCAGACAGCAGATACGTTAGACATTTTGTGTGGCTGCGCTCCACCTCAATCGATAGATAGCGATTCTTTACCCAATGAAAAATTTGGAGAGGTAGACAGACAAGTGTGTACGCGCCTGTACATGGGTGTCAGTGTGGCACGCGTTAACAAGAGGGCAAGTGAGTCAGACTCCAGATTGGGGCAGGTAGGTTGTGGATGCCGTTTTTGTTCGCGTGGTCCTCGGCCAACATGTTCAACAGGCTTAGCGCAGGTTCTTTTGCCATCTAGTATTGGATGCGGTCGATTGCTTGGCAGTCGGGGGGTGAAGGTTGAGTAACGTGAGCATTCCCCCCCTCATCGAACGATGACCATATTAATCATTTTCAAAGCGATTGGTCGCGGTTGATCCAACAACCGATTTCTTGTCACACTTAATCATAAAAAGAGAAGCAAACACTGATGCGGATGAAACATCACTGAACGCAGACTTCACGCTCGAGTTTTCTCAGTCTGTTTCCTTGGGCTCCCATTTCGCCCTCGCCATAATTCGTCAGTGGAGCATATCATTGACACGAGCAGGATGTTACCTCCGACCACGTTTTCATGATTAGAGAAGGTGCGTTTTTTCTGGTCTTAAATATGTATACTCGGCCAGTACAAAATGGTCGCTAGGATCCACACAGCCCATTTTTTGGGCCTGGATAAAGCACTCTATATAAGCGATAAGTTTCATCCCAACAGTGTGAACCCGAAATGATATAGCGAAATCAGCTCCTACGAAGATTACGTGATCACCCCTAAGTGATGGGTAAGGTTTGACGATCCAATTCGGAGAGCAATTTAAAATGATCACAGCTTTCGTAAGCGACCAGCTATGAGTGGTGTTCAACTTATATTGACTAAAATCCCTCCTAGGTGCCAGTAGTCACGATACTCCTCAACAAGTATAAAGATTGCAACCTAGAGATAATTCGATTGAAGTTAACAATACTCACCACAAGTTGAATATAGTTCAACATATATTGCAGCTTTCGATTTCTCGCAGACGGCCGTGGTATGGGTGTTGTAACGTGTGGTCAAAACCAACAAGCGCGCACGAGTTGGATTTGAATTGTGTGCCAAAGCGTGCTGCTGCTTCGGCGCCTTTTTAGTTTTCGTTTGCGTATGTCGCGTGCATGGCTCACTGGACCTTTGGCTCACGTTTGTTAGTGTTTTTTCCTTTTGCAGGACTGTTGCTGGAACCCCTACTCCGGAAGAACGCTCTTCCCACGATGTCTCCACGTTGCTCCAAAATTGGTCCACAAGTGTTACGAGCATTCAGAGTAAAAAACGGCCGGTTTGTGTGTTACAATGTGATGAGCTCTAATACGGGCTGAACTAGAGTGTAGCGCTTCTTTTCAGGACGGGATGACCGAGAAATCGATGGAAGTCCGAAAGCTGTGATCGCTTATGAATATTGCTCAACTTATGTTAACCAGTTTCCCTACCACCTATGAGTAGTTCTTGTAGAATTTGATTCCGATACATCATATTAGGTGTAGAAAGATACACAACAAAAATATGGTCCGCGTGGTTTCCAGCACTCACGTACAGTCCAGATATGTATATCTAAGGCCACGTAAACGCAACCCACCCCAGTCAGGTCACGTTTGTCGTCATTACACCGTCACGTTCTCATGACTTGTTCTCCTCATTCCCAGGCTTCGGACAACGAGTGTCCGAGCTGAGCGCGTTATCAACTAAGATGACCACTGTTCCAAACCGGAACGGAAGCATTCACATAAAACCGACACGTGAGGAACCGGTACTTGAGTCACCTTCACCTAAAAGTACAGATTGGTTTGCTTGCCGCTGATATGTGCACTGGTGGATTGTTGAACTGCCGAATAGCGGAAAAACGAAGGGCACATGGAGGAAGCCTGTGAGAGTATGTCGATCCCTATAGGAAATTTGGTGGTCATGTGCATTCTTCTGGACGTGGTTGCTCCAGAAAAACGTCCAACAGAAGACCATTAGAATCGACAAACCGAGTAATTTAACATACAGATCTACACCGTATAAGCTGTGTCGGATCTCGGTCCAAACTGTTCGAATAGTACCCGCGTCATTTGATAACAGTATGCTGCTATACTTGTTAGGAGAATGCTTGCTTTATATATATATATATATATATATATATATATATATATATATAT
>LUCH01000223.1:78980-98904 GCA_013368495.1 Paragonimus heterotremus | reverse complement strand
TATATATATATATATATATATATATATATATATATATATATACATCAGTTGTGGCTAAATTAAGAGACAGTGCTACAAAACCAAACAAAATTCATTTTCGATTTTTAACACATTTCAACCTCTTCCTACATGTCACAGAACAACAACCTGCAAAAGAATTATAGAATTTGACCATCATCACCACCAAACGATGTTAGAAGTGGATTGTAACAACTAGACATGTTTTGGTCATGCTGAACATGGACTACGTTAATATCACGGAGTGCAGTCACACGTGGAACAAGTCAATTTGTCCGTGTTTGAAAGATCTACAACGTTAGTCTGACTATTTGCATCATGAAACGAAAAGGGCCGGCGCTGAGAACAGTGTGAACATACAGCTAAAACCCTCCAACTAACCAAACTCTAGTTATACATATTATTTCGCGATTCACGTTTTCTCCAATCTGCAAATTTCAAGTTCCTAACAAAGCAGAAAAACAGGTCAGAAGCAATCAAGACGTTTGTATTGGAATAAATCCAGTGATACGTTTTTCCTATAACACTGCACTTTCTATCACCTAACGCAGTCACCGTCAGTCAGTCAGCTGGTTAACAAGCCAAATCCATGTCTAGTTCCACACTATTAGTAAGCCTGTCAAATTGAGTTGATCTATTCTAAACAGTCCCATAAATGCTCAGTTGTCTTTGTGACCTTGGGAACCCGACATGCATAGAGGTTTCGACAGTCATAAGTTCGCAGCTGACCTCGCTGAACTTATAAGGAACGGCATGCACTTCGGGTGTAGACACCTCGCCTAAGTCACGCTGTTACCAGTGTCTCTGACATGACACATGTTATAATGGTCATCTGACTGGTTACGATTGGGTATCAACCATACGATATAGATCAGCAGAGAATACCCATGCGTTGAATAACGTTTTGACGCGCGAATCGATATGGCATTTCAATGTTTCTTACCAAGTCATAAGTGAGTTACCTGTCCGGGTTGTAGAAGTGGATTGCTCTCGCATTCAGACAAGTGTGTTTAGGCTGGCTGTTCCAACCCAGAATTCGAAATCTGCTAGTCGTCCTCCTTTAATGAGCAAAACTTCGTGTAAAACAGGCGACAAAGGACGTCTTGACACGTTAGGTGAATGAGATAAACGTAGAAGCTCCTGACCAGTGCCCAACACAGCTTGAAGTGATCCACGTTAGCCCTGTGAATCGCCTATTAGAAACATATTCAGACGATGTATCATAGGTTCTCTTGCTAACTGCCTCCTAACAAATACCAGTCCGAGAGCCCCTGGTGGAGTGGAGATTAGTTTTGGCGTGACCTTGACCAGAATGTTGGTAATGATCCAATGACGAAATAGCCCCAGATATCTCCTGGTAACAGAACATCAAATAGTATGGCTGGAAGTCACCGCCTCGATGGTAAGCACGGCGACAAAAGGTTGAAAAGCCACTCAATTGTTCCTGGAATCGTTTTATTTTTGCTAGGTTGTGTCACCAACAGGTGGCCGATCGATTTTAACCTGTGAGTAAAAGAAGTCTTTAGATGCTCACCAGTTTGGAAGTTGGGTTGCTAACTACGTGTCATAGGCTAATGTCCAGGATGAGAATGGATGTGTTTGTTGCTGTCTGCGTGTGTGTGACATTGACGTGGTGTTGGCTAACTGTGGATTTCTTGAAGCTACTGCAGGGTACATGCACGGGAAGGCCGTTCAGCGGCGATGTGTGGGAGTTACGTTTACGTCACATGTCACAAGGGACCGGTCTAGTCGTATCGTGATGAATTATCAGGCCGGAGGTGCGAGTATTTCAACACTCGGTGGAATACCTCAACACGGGAGGAAGCGAAGGATTCGCTTGGATGTCTGCGTGTCCAGATATAGAGAGGGGAAATTATTGTCGCAAGAAAGACGACATATAGAACACAGTGCGCTTGAACGGACAATAGAAAGACAACGCCAGAATTAGCAAAGATATGACGTGAGGCACAACACACATAAATGGCGCCCGTTCAGAATCGGAGACCAGGTGAAATTAAGAGACTACGGCTGACCAGAAACATCCGGCCCGGCGCAAACAAATGTAAAAGCCGGTGGAACGGACTGTTTACCATCACGAACTGCAGGAATACGAACTCCCAAATTAACCAAGGTCCTCGTGGGGGATGGATCAATGCTGTACACTTGGCACCCTGGCACAGTTGCAGCTAGTTCCTTAGAGGAAGGGCGACTGTGGTGGATTATCAGTCAGGAGGTGCGAGTATTCCAATACTCGGTGGAATGCTTCAGCGCGCGGAGAAGATACATCCAAAAACCTCCAGCGGACGGATCGGGGACGGTGTGGGCGACCAGATAAGTCATCGCTCGGCTTAATAGGACCAATGGGTGAGATATGGCAGGCAAAATAGAATGGACGGCCAGATCGGAGACGCGATTATTTCAACACAGAGGAATATCTCAACACGGTCGTGAAATACGGTCAAAGCCCACAGTGGATAGATTGCGGGCAACACGAGCGACAGGACGAGCCATTACTCACCGAGATCAGATCAACGGACGAGGAATGGTAGGCGGGAAAGCCTCGATAGAAGATGTCGGTCACACACATAAACCGGGCAGAAGTGCACATGACGTGTGAGCGGAAACCGGGGGGTGTTGGGGACTGGAATTCTGACCCATAAACGCGAGCGCTCGTGTAGCACGATAACTAACACGTTGGACAATAACGATTGTTTTATTGGACGCCTTTTCGCTAAAATATGACCATATGGTGACCATATGGTATAGTGGATATGCCTCAGGATGTTTATGTGCTCGTAACATTTGCTCACAGGTCGTGGAGTCGATACTTCGGCACGCGTGATGCTGACTGGGCTCATCAAGATCGAAACAACCTCCCACTAGTTCGCTGGTAAGCAAGGATAAACTCTTCTTGCAAAACCTTTCGGGACTGGCGTCGGTTTGTCAGTTTGTAGGTTGACCACAGAAGGCTAAGCAATTTCAACCTCAGAAAATAAAGTGCATTACCCAAGGAAAGCATCTGGTTTAAATACACTAGCAACAAGAAGACGACTTGGCAAAATTGGACGTGAAATCAAAAAAGAGCTTGTGACTATCAAATGTGTAGTATCTGCAGAACCCATCAGATTCAAACGTCAAGCCCGGAATAAGTAAAAATGGCTGGCGATAGAAAACAGGAAAATACAAGGGCTAGTTCACTAAGATAAGCAGTCACAAATGAAACAGAGTAGCCAGCTAAGCTCAATATTATTTGGAAACCGTATATTATAGTGTTGTATAACAGGCAACGTCGTTAGTGAGTAGCACAGTGGGCACATTTGAGAACTAAAGAGCAAGTACCAACGCCAACAAGACAATGGACCAAAAGCGACTACTGTAATAGTGTGTATGCAATATTGGGGACGTGCCACCATGGCGAACGACAATGTACTGCTGCCCAGTGTGGGTGAATACACGTCAACCGTGCAAATAAATGTACGCGTTCGTGGTTTTCTGTTTTAGCATAGCCTGTACAGTTTTCCATACAATAAACAACTTCGCAGGCCGAGTGTCATTTGCAGTTATAACAGTAGGATGTCCACTCTTCTCAGCATGACCATTGAAACCAAGCAGGAAGTAATAGTATCCGCTTATTTAAACAGGTAGATTCTTTTCCACGCAAACTGACACCAACACCTTGCCATAACAATATAGGTGACAGTTTTATTGCGCGTGACTTGACCATTTGCACAGAAATGTCTAAACCATACCCGTAATCGCGCACACAGTCACGGGAAAGCATTCAGTATATTGTATACATTTGAAGACTAATCGAGCATCAGCGTGTTGAATAAAATGCAAACATACAAACGGTACTCAGCTTTTTTAAGTGAACTGGTCAGAAGACAGATCAATGTATGGAATCAGGTTGCACAGTTATCAGTAGTCCAATGTGTGTGGTTAGTTTGGGAAGCAAAATATCAGTGCATAGATAGAAACTTTCAGTTTTAGCAGCGAAACGAGCGGTCCTCGCAAACAAAAGCATAGACAAACAGTGTTGTCTCTGCAAAAACAGAACGGAAAAGGACATTGTCGCTGAATGCAACATGGCTGACAGATAAGTAATCCAATGAAATAGGCTCATTTTTCATGTACACTACACTGCTCCTGAGGAAAAGACACTCCCGTACAAAAATTGATCCCACGAGGCTGGCAACTTTTTATACTACACATCTCCTACGAAGAAATCAATCAGCATGAACTGTGAAGGAAATACTTTTGATGATTAAACTTAACCAAACCCCAAAGAAAAATCAGTCTGATATTCAACACTATAGACCAAGTTCAATTTGTTTGCGCGTCGATTGCAAGAGAATCAACATTTCTGAACAATCTTCATACGCAGCTCTGCTAAACTAAAACCGGACTCATATCCGACAGAGAAATCTAATGTAAGAATTGTTCATACGATCAGGAAAGTAAACATGATGATTGAAAATCACCCACAATTGATTGCAGCTGTCGCATCCCCAGAAACTTCCCAGTCGGCCCCTTTCGAACAGCAGAAGCACTAGACTCGAATTTCACTCTCATTAGAGCTCGCGATAATGCATATTCTCACCACTGTCGAGACAAGAACTCCGGCCACACTTTGATGAAGTAACCGTGTTTACCGCTGCGCCATTGACCTCACATTAGGCAGGACCGAAGTATCATATGTGAACACCCAACCACTTTCGCTTGTGAATAATGTTCAGGTTGCCTGATCGCCTCGAGAGGAGACACAGTTACCGCCTGTTAATTTTAGTCGATGACCCCTCGACTAGGACTTCTCTCCAAGTTGAAATCACAGAAATCATTGACTTGAGCCGTATTTTGATTACTGGTGAGTAGTAGGAGATTTTGGTTTTCATATAGATTGAAAATCACCCACAGCTGCCAGCATTTGTGAGTGATTTTCAGTTTATTTGAAAACCAAAATCCCCTACTACTAATCAGTAAAGTAAACATGATTTAAATTTTTTTTCCCGAGCCGTGTTGTCACTGCACTGGTCCAGATGAGGGTGATGTCGGTTTGTGTGGGAATTCCTGTTTATTGGTCTGAGTTACTCAAATATACACCAAATCAACACCCATAAGTTGGTCACAGTGAAATGTGAGTTGCGTTGTTCAATGGCCCTATTTTGAAAATGTTGGTGGGACATTTACACTTGTATTGGCTGAGTCAAGATGTGCATCTTGACCTCACAAAAATTACGTTACCTTTTTTGATAGTAAGTTGAAGGCAGTTCCAATGAACAAAAGTGATGAGTGTTGTCGTCATATTGGTCTAGTGATTTGCGTTAATCGGTTCCAGGTTTGCGAGATAAAAGAGGATGAATCGGTAAATTAGTTCGAATGGTTATCAAGATAAGTATAGCCGCGGAAAAAGTAATCTATTCGTAAACGTGTTCTCGTCGGCTGTCATAGTAACCATAGAGTGAAAATAAGAACTTAGCATGTCATGCTTACCAGTGTAAAAACCGTGACATAAGTGAATGACATTTCCCGAAATATTAGTTTCTCCCCCCCCCCATATTGTGCTTCCTAGTACGGTCCTGAACCCAGACAAAACGGTGATTATGATGTTCTTCTGTTGGCCTTTGTCTGACTTATCTATAAACATGGTCTGTCTGACGTTGCTGAAGTCTGTGTGCAATCATGCTGCTACACTGCAGTACATGGTAAACGTTGTAATGTTTACCAGTTTTTGGGTGCTGCCCACCTTTTAGCCCCAGTCGCTTGCAAATATTACTACTGTCTACCTCAAAGTGTGTTCCATCGATACGACCACAACAAGCTATGAGTGGGAGTTATTCAGTAGGATTGTCTATATTCTAATGTACTCGGAACAGTCTGGATAAGAACCTGATACAGATCTTGCATCCATATCTACTTGCCAGTTCTTACAAAGTGAACTAATCTTACTCCCTGCTCTGTCACATTGATATCGATCGGATTTCAAGCGAATACACTGTCCCCCAATAATAAACACTTTCACCGGAGGCATATTCTCACTCTCCCATAAGGAAGTTTCGTAATAGGGGAGAGTGTTGTGTTGAAAAAAGGGCTGCAACTATTTCCAAATCGCACCTAATACCAACCATATTTTAGACCTGATAGATCCTGGCTAAAACAATATGTGTCTGTATTGGACAGCGGCGAGATAATGATGTGAATATACCGTGGATATACTTGATAGACCATGACAACCAGAATATTGATCAAAACTGAAGTGTTTAATTACCGTAGTTGTTCGATCAAACGCACGCGTAACGCGGACATTGAAGCAGCACAAAATTTGATTTAGAACATCATTAGCAGGAGGCAGGATATAAGGCACTAAAAAGTAGCAGACATATTCCACATAAATTTGGCGATGTATCTGGAAAAGATCTGGTACATTAAGTATCCGACAAATGCATCTCTTATGTTGCGTCATCGCAAACGCGAAATCCTTGTCACTTGAGTCGTTACTTGTCGCGCACAAAAGCGTCCAGATCACCAGTGAAGATTCAGGGATTTAGGTTTATAGGGTATTGTACACACTTTCATGCTTCGCTTTATTTTTATACACAGTTCGCACCACTTTTACTTGTACAGAATGAACATCACTTGCTTGAACTGATTCTGTTTAGCAATACAATTTTGGTACACGCGTCTCGTCTCCTTGACGTTCCTGTTCCGCATAAATCGGGATTGCCTATAGTGAGCTATTCGACGACTGCATTTTGAGCTGGTTATTGGTGTTTATACCTTTGTATTGGGTTAGTCCCTTATAGGCTATTCCAAAATTGAAAACCACACACACTTGATCGCAGCCTCCGCATTCAGATAAGCCTTTCAGCTAGCCCACTTCAAAAGGAAGAACCAGACTAGACGATGAAATAGTTCATATAAATTTCCGTCAGATGCCCATTTCGTGGTCGCGTTTAACTATGATCAGCTGATTGCGACCAACTCGCGGATGAAGTGTGTTAATATTGACTGACGAATCATCAGTCAATCTCAACAGGTACTCAAGGCCAGTCAGTAGATCCTTCACAAAGCAACAAAATACAGACTAACATCACCTGAATGTTCTAGAATGTTTCTACTTTATGGGAGGAATTATACAGTTCAGGTGTGACTTCTTGTTCAAGACGGCGGTTTCGATGTGGTACCCTACAAACTACATGCATTTTGATGAATAAAGTTGAATATTCAACGTGATATGCCAGCTGTAAAAGTCAACAATGATGTCACATCAAAATCAAATCAGATCGCTCGGCAGTACAGACGATCATTTGTGATGTTGACTAAGAAACTGGTCGTGAGCATTCTGCGTCGCCTAGCTGGCGCGGACCAGACATAGTGTGCGTGTAAAATAGGTGTGTGGGCTATATATGCAAATAACTAGAGTCTAACAATTATTTCCTATAACAAAAGAAGGATGCGTGTTTCAGGATTGATGCATATAACTGTTCCAGTCATAATTGCGGAAACGATAGGAAATAGACCAGTGTGTAGGACTCACGCACGATATACAATAATATCCGGGTGATAAAACCATCGAAAACATTATCCAGATGTACATGGTGTGTGTCCAGAATGTTGCAGGGGCAGGATCGCGTTGATTAGGTGTGGAACTGTGCGGTGTTCTGTAGCTGACGTTCTCTCATCTGTTGTTCTCGGCGTGTTGCTGAAGTGTTCGTCTCTCGGTGCGCAGTGTTACATATTGTGTTGTTAGGCATTTCTCGATAGTTTACAGCATAACTGCATTTGAAGTTCTTAAGAGCAGCTGTAATCCAGTGTACATGAAGGAGCCAAAATCTTATAAAATGTACATGCGGGAATGTCATTTCTCATTCGAATAGGGTTTACTAACGGTTCTTCCTCAGCAGAATCAGAACTGAGTTCAGGTCCCTGTGTCTGCTCGAAAAGAGTGATGATGATAATGGAGTTCACATTGGCCATGATCGAATCGGTACAAATAAACCTTAGACTAGAACTGTGTGTAAGCAATACACAAGCAATCTTCTCAAAAAGACGTGTGCGTCATCTGTCCTGTTAACCAGACGGATAAATTTTCGGAAACAGTATTTGTCAAACAGGTTACCCGATGCCAACTTTATTGAACTCGCAAAGCAGTGTGAGTTGTGTACAACCACTCATTGTACAGCTAAACTATTTACATTCTTCGGGAGCGTTCTGATTAGCACAGACAGTCACTGATAGTTTGAGGTCAAGTGAGCAGTGGTTAAATTGCTCTTGCCTAACAAAGCAAGAGCCCAGATGTTAAACTGTCACTCTGAAAAGCAATATATACACTACTGATGTATCCTAATCAACAAGCAAATTTATCTTCAAATGCCTTCAGTTGATGCAAAATAGTCCAGGCCTTTTAGGAATCTGAAATCGATGGTTGAACGCTATTAGGGTCCAAATAATTGTAGAATAAATACCCAGCTATTCACTCCTGTGCACTGCGTGGTTCACGGCTAACCACGTGTGTGTGTTGTGAGTATTTGTGAGGCTGTACTTCAGTTAAAGCCTAAGGTTTCCCTGTGCACTGCATGTCAGTCAGGGCCTCTTCTCTTCATTTAAATGAATCAGCCACCAATACTGTTGCCCACTTCGGGTCTTGCAGATAACTGTGTAGGTTTTAACTTCTTGTCTTCAAATGAGCATTTTATTACTTTCGTCCTGTAATTCTAATGTTATGAGCCAAGAACACGAATGGCACAAGGATTATTTATTCAGGAAAGCTACACGTAGGTTATGCGTTTCAACTAGACAACAAACAAAAGCACTCATCTCCTCACGACACTGGTTCCAGAAGATTACGGTTGTCTCAGACGCCAATGCTCAGTTCCTTTACGTTCCCTTACGTGCCAAGCACCATTTCATATGATGCTACACTCCGATTTTTTTTTGTATTCTTCCTGTCAAAATTTATGTCCCAGTTTCTCTACTGAATATCAGTGGTGTGAGTAGTATGGTACGATCGCTCCCCTTCACTACACAAATTAGAAACTAATTTGTTTCTGGATCCTAATATTTTAAATATTTAGATGTTACACGAGGCAAGAATTTGACGTGATCTATTCCTGTTTACAATGTTTTTCAAAAACTAAAGTATGAAGACTCACATATGTTGTTTTATATCTAAATTCTTCATTCCTGCGTAATCTGATCCTTTGTTTTGTGAGTGAATAAATAATCTCCATTGATATTATTGCATTTCGATAACTTCGCCTGGTCTTCTGATAAAAGATTCAGGGCTTTTTGTACGGTTAAGAGGTAGATGTATAGTCGATGTGGTGTAGTGAGCAGGGGCGATTGTACCATGCTACTCACACCACTGCTATTCAGTAGTGGGGGCAAGGGCATGGATTTTGACAATGAAGTGGCCTAAGGGGAAATACAAGAAGAACCATTGGAATGCAGCATGGCATGAAATGGTTCTCGGTACATACAGGAACTGAGCATTGACGTCTGAGGCAACTGTGACGTTCTGGGACCAGTACCGTACATGGATGAGTGTTTGTGTTTGTTGTCTTGTTGAAAGACACAGCCTACATGTTTCTGTCCTGAATAAATAACCTCTGCGCCATCCGTGTTCTTGGCTCACAACAGTGATACTTCTGGTCGAAGTCTTAACGAATTTATTGTGTTTCAACATGACGGAATCTCTAAGATGTTGTCCGATACTAATCATTTTTTGAAATCCCAATCCTTCTGAATACGCACTACTCACCGTGACAGAAAACACTTTCTAAGAGGGCGATTGTGTGCCTACGATGCATTTGTTTCCTTTTGGGAGGGGGGTTTACTCAATGAGATTCGATCAGTGTGAGTGCAGCACAGTAAGCAGAACAACATTACCTCGTAAGATCTTTCAAGAGGATCATACGCCCATGACTGATATTACAGTCTCGTAAAAATCATTGTCAGTATAAAGTCCTATAGACTTCTTAAAAGGAAATATACTGCCTGACAGCCTTAACTTACAGTATGTTGCAACGATTGCATAATGCTTGGCAATATCTGTATACCACTGGGATTAAACTAGAGAAAAAACCAGTCGGTATCACACCATGAATGAGTTAATATGAATACACGTAGACTAGGATGCTGTCAGGCAGCTCTAGTCATGGTAAGAACCATTCGAAGATTTTTCGAAACGAAGACCTTTCGATCGACACAATAACCTGCTGACCACTAGTTTATCTGAGCTCTGAATTGTTTTAAGAGTAGCTATATTAGTAAGCGGATTATATCTTAGCTAATACCATTCAACCACCCAGTTTTTTCAAGTGATTCCAAAACTCAGCTAAAGCGCTTTGCTTTTTTCGTTTCCATTGAAAGGGTCTTGAGCTATATTCCAACTGGGCTACTGACTTAGTAAGTCCGAATGCTCACTAAGACTACACATCCCAATGTTTCCCACTGAGGAATTGTGGGGCGCGGTCTGATGGATCATGACACACCCGAATGGGTTAACCATGTGGTAAAACGAGGACAATCAAGAAAGCTTGCAGAATCTGTCTCGCCATGGTGTTTACACTCCACCTATGTCCTAAGCATAATGCTCTAACCATTAGTCTGTCCCAATGACCCAGAATACTCCCCGTTACTCAATAACATCTGTCATATAGCATTGGATAGAATAAAATAGCATGCGGATATAAGGAGAAATAGTATAGTTACGATGATTGTGTACGTACATGGAAATTACCGTGTAGTTATTCGTTCTCTGGCATCAATTTCAACAAGGACTCCATCCACATTAGTACTAGATGGTTGTCATTTCCACATTTCTGTGCGTTTCTCCCAGGGGAATTCTACCAGACAGACAAAGGAATAACGTAAGCTTCGCTCAAAATCATGACATGCAAACACATTTGGCAAGTATTCATCAAGTGCTGATGGATCTGTTCAACATAAAATCTATAGGAAAGAAACCTGGAATGGGCAGTATATCCATTTCAGCAGCTTTGTTCCTCTAAGGCAGAAAAGGAATCTCATAAACTGCTTGACCACTAGAGTCATGAGAATATGTACACAGGATACAGTCTCCGATGAATTATTGTTTCTACGTGCACTGTTCTTACAAAATGGCTATCCAGAGCGTTTTCTAGACAAGACTATGCAGCATCGTCAGAAACAGGATGAGATGAACCGAGTGGAAAAGAAAACAGTGTTTATCTCATTACCATTCAAACGGGATACACTTGCCGAAACAATCACTAGGAGACTTGACACTGTCATCAATAGAACATACTGTTGTGATCCAAGAACGCGGATGACACAAGGGTTCTTGACAGCGCTGCTCGCAGTGACACGGCGTACACGAGAGCGTCGCCTCCTGGTCCAAGCCGGGCGCTCCTGAACTGCCGCAATACTATACTGCAAAATTACGCGTTTGTTTCAACCCTACTCCAGCTTTGTGTTTGTTCCTGTGGGACTAGTTATGTAGGTCGCACGATCAGGCGTTTATCTGAACGTATCCGTGAGCACCATCCAGCCTGGATCAGCAACGGAGTCACCAAGACAATGCAATTGTTGCACCCCATGATGATACACATCATACTGTCAACCTGGACTCCTGTTTTCGTCCGATTTACCGAGTCAGTGCCAGTCACTCAAAAGCTGTCAGATGCCGAATTTTAGCCACAGCCGAAGCGATTGGAATTCGATTAAGAAATCCACCTTTGTGTGCACAAAAGCGCTTTGTTCAGGCGTTGAAGTTGCCATGGCCAACCACACACACCATGACCGATCAAACCGTCATGGTTCCAGTGGCGTCATAATGTTGACGTAATCGTACCAAAACGTTGTTTCTGTGTTTGCCGATGACGTGTCTGACCTCACTCAAACTAGCTACTTGTTTTTGTCCGTTTGGCCCTGACAATTCTGTTTCATATGAATTGTTATGTAATTAGCCTGATGATGAATAACCGAAAACGAGCTTGTTCGCTACACTGTTGTTTTCTGATGACTACACTGGGGATTTTTAACTATTCAAGTAATTAAATTTTTATTGGATGAACGTTTTAGAAAATTTCCAACTTGCAAAAAAGGTCAAGAGGAAAATTACGCGAGAGTCAGTCACGAAAACTGCTGACGTCATATCTACTCAAGGACACTACCTCGCAAAATGTGTGAGGTAAAACAAGGTCAGCATTTGGGTTTTGTGTTGAGCGCATCAGTCTGTTTATCAATATCGTCGGACTTTAATATCCTACATGGACTTTACCACATAGCTATACATATCGGAATTAAGAATGTTTTTACATATGGTCCCATTCCTCTTACTGGTGACTTGTTGTGCCTCTTCTGGATAATGAAGCTGTTTTGTTTGGGGAAGCCCAAAGAAGAAACATCTACTAATTTCTGGACATACGCATTTACTAGAGGTCGAGTTTGAAGTGCGTCAATCGTCGAATCCGGCATACACTTGGTGAGCGCTGGTTTGGAATGGCTCGGACGATCAAACTAACCTTTAATAAACCTAGACCAGATCCTTAAGCGCTGTAGATCGGATTCGAGTCCGCCAGGGTGCTGTGCAAAGATCTCTCAAGAATGAACTCATGAACAGGTCTAGTGATTCTCCCCGGGGTCACTGTCTAACCAAGATGAAATTGGTCCAACTTGACAGACGTATTGGTGAGGCGTGAACTCAGTTAAAATTCTAAAGTGTTTTCCTTATGGCCCTGGGGGAACTGTTTATTCTATGGAAGTGCCCAATGCAGATACGTCTATACCTCTTGAAATTTTCCTTGGACACGTGTGTTTTCCTTTCGGGGTTCCTTTCTAGGGAGAATCTGAGCGTATTCATCTCTTCTAGTGTGTTCAACTGCAAATCTATATATCTACCATTCTCAACGTCATCTACTGCTTAGTAAAGTTTCATACTACACCCGACGTTTTGCGAAAGAACTGACTAGGATCGAAACAACAAAGTTAAAAAAGTTGTCTTCGTAAGACGTGATTACGTGAATGTTGAATTCTAATCTTCTGTTTTATTTCTAATGTTTTATGAATTGCACACTGAGGGTGACAACTGTTGCTCACCTTACCTGGAGCTTGTAACTACAGGGATGGTACTGTTGTAATCCTTCTAATTACCAGCTGAGTCCGCTTACGAAACCCGGTTTGCGCACTGCGGCAGGGGTCTATAACCTGCTTGACCATCACGACCAATCTAACCGTTACCCAATCAAAGAATAGGAACCTGCTCATCGAACGTGACTAAACGCTTAAACTTGAGTAACATGGTATAGAAGTCGAGTTAGATAACTGGATAAAAGTATATTGTTGTGCATTACCACAGAATGTCAGGAAGTGAGAAATCTTCCGTGGGCTTTCAATCACCCGGATCATTTGATGGATTCCACGACTTAGAGGGTTGTGTGGGCAACTGAAATTTATGGGCCCTCAGCGTCGCTTTGTAGCCCAGCTAGTAGAGCACTTGTTACTTCTAGACATGCTGTTTCGGTCTCTGGTTCGAATTCAACCAGAGTACACCCCTCGCAATTAGGTATCTCCCAATGAACCAGATTGCATGGAACGAGCTGCGTCAAACTATGCGACTTTGCCTTGACCAATCAGTATATTAAACGATTACGACAACCGTCAAAACGACCGATGGTAGTTTTTGTTGTGCATGAAGTGGCCGAGCAGCGACCAGTGATTGCGACTAGTGGTGGGCTCGGTCATACGAAAGGTCAAGACTGTGACTGGAAGGCGAATGTGATTTACACTGGTTTATTTTCATAGCTCGACCTTTGTGCAGACACGTTCCACTTCATTGTCACGTGACTACCAGTTGAACTCAACTTAGAAGAAATGTTAATCTTTTTCGACCTTCACTCACACGCGCACACACACACACACATGCAAGCGAGTGCGCGCAAGTAGAAGAAATTACCGTGGTGAAAATGTGACTAATAACGTCTCTAGAGCTAGTTGATAAAAGCCTCGTATTGTAACGCAAAGACCGCCTAGTCCTAACTGCATCGTGTGTTGTCTTCTCGATGATGAACCTGAATGTCATGAGCGTCACTACATCTAGTCCTAGCTACCATGATTACTGGTGACACGGTTGACTGTGTATGCAGTGGTGTTCGATTAAAACTGCAGCACCCAATGCACATAATATCGATCACAGTGGATTTAAGATTAATTCGTTTCCGTGGTCTTTACCGAACCGCTACCAGTCGCCACAAGTCGGCCCGTGCACTTCTAGGGAAATGGGGGCGCGTAAACAGGTGACGATTAACCCGTTTTCTTCTGATAGAAGAGCTCACTTGCTAAATCTGTGAATGAAACGTTTGAACTAGTCCAGATCTATCCAATTAATGTTGGCCACGCCGTGTAATCTAACAGTACCCATACAACCGATAACGGATAGCCGGGCCAAAGTAGTCAGCTCAGTCACTTTGTTCCATGTTCGTTACTCATTAGGTAACCGATACCGTCGTCCCACACTTTCCACTCTCCAAGTGGAGTCTTGAATTGCCACACTGTATTGATTTCGATGCAGTTCAGTGACTTCTGGTTCTAGGGTGGCGAGTAATGAATTTACATTAAGAGGATTAGACGATTCGACCGATATACTGCACAAATTTACTGATGGCGTAAGTTATTCAGCTACCGATCGAAACACAATCAACACTAATGAAGATCACAGCCATCTAATCTGGAATACAGATGGGTGAATCCAGTGTTGCTCAGCAGGGTCGTATGATTTGCACAACGTCTTATCAAAAACGGTTAATCGACGCAGAATTGAGTAACTGCTCGCGACTAAGACACAACTGAACAGTGGACACAGGTAGGTCGGCCTAATCCCAAACTGCATTAATTAGAGGGACACTAAATCAAGCATTTGGCTGATTATTTGAATGGCTGGGACGTTGCGTGCAAGAAGTTCAATTCACCGGTACGTCAAACCTTCGGGTTTGTTGAATGTCTTGAGTGCTATATTGCAAAGGTGTGGCGAAAATCAACAAAATACGTTAGTACACTTAGATGTGGTAAGAAAAACGACTGGACTGTCTGGTATCACAAAGTGTGGAAAGTTTAAACCCTTACAAGGACGAACGTAATCGGAACATACCAGCCCCATAATCACACCACAAAACAATCCTATACAGTTAAAAAAAATAGAACTGGGATGTTCTTGATGTGTTTGTGCCGAACTATGCAACGTGTAAGGCTAATTATACTTTCTTGCTCAAGAGTGAAAAAACTTTGATAAAAACCTACACAAAATGAATTCATTTTGTTGAACAAAATTGAATAACGAACACAACGGATGTAATGGCCCACAGTGGTTAGAACGACATCAATGTCGGATCAGATGGCTAGGAAATAGATTTGGTTAGGGTTGAACGGAACTTGTTGTTTTGCCGATAACCAAACGGACACGTGAGTGGAACATGTGACCCACCAATCCGAACGATGACCTTTCTCGGAGGAACAAAACTGTCACGGTTGTCAGTGCGGACACGTGAACCATTAATCAATCCAACTATGTTCCCGTTGAATATTACTTACCAGAAGGAACAATTACCTACTATGTATTACCATTTTTCGGCGATAAATTAGATAAATTCTCATCCAAGGCTGATACAATTACATTCTAAATTAAGCAACAGTAAGGGAAATTATTGATCGAGAATAGTACGAGGGCAGGGCGATTGTCTAAAACACAAATACGACTTCGTTGTGAGTATGCTCACAAGCGAGGTATTGTGGTGGACTGTCAGGCAGGTGGTACGAGCATTCCAACTTTCGGTGGAATACCTCAACACAGAGGGGAGGTGTGCTCAAAAACTCACCGCGAGTGGATGGAGGACGGCGTGGGCGACCGGATGAGTCATCGCTCGACCGCATCGGATCAACGGGCTAGACGTGGTGGCCGAAATAAAATGGATGACCAAATTGAAGGCCTGATTATTCCAACACTCGCAGAAATATCTCGGCACGGTTGTGGAGTACGATCAAAGCCCACAGTGGATTGAAGGAGGACAGCACGAGCGACCGGACAAGCCATCGCTCAAAGAAATCGGGTCAACGGACGAAGGTTGGCAAGCAGAAAACCTCCAGATAGAAGGCGTAAATCACACACCTAAACCGGGTAGAAGTGCACACGACGTGTGAGCGGAAACATGGGGGGTTGTGGACTGGAATTGCGATTCAAAACAGCGAGCGCACGTGTCGTGTGGGTACTAGCGAGCTGGACAATAAAGATTGTGCCTTATTGAACGCCTTTTCGCTACAGTATGTTTTAAGAAGTCAGTGTTAATTCGGGTGAGTTGGGGGTGGGTAACGATAACAAGTTGTCGCTTGGGTTGGGTGTACGTGTTTGGCCATGGTATTTCCAAGATGTGAACGAGATGTTTCTGAACACACAAATCCGACTGACTTAATCGGAATGCGGCCTCCTCGGCTATAGACAGGATGCGCCACTTGATCTTTCGTGACGCGGTGGCCGGGTGTGGTAGACGATGCGAAATGCCCCCTCCATCTTTGTGTGTTAATCACATTCAACCAGGTGGGCCAGAATGGATGAGTTAATGTTCTTTGTTGTTCCAGAACGAAGCCACGCCTACCAGTATTCACGATTTTTCCCCATAAACACCTAATGGTACGACCAATATATGCTGAATCATAGGAACAGTCAACTGAATAGATCAATACAAGAGGCAAGAATGTTAGACATATGATCTTTCAGATTAAATGGCACTGTCCGTTTTGAGTGGAAAATTACAAGGGGACGCAGCATAGTAGGTACAACTGATCGCATCGGTTAGTTGGCGAGCAGTCATCTCGATTGCTCCGTCCCCTTTAAACTGCAAAGTTGGTCTCTCTCGCATGTTTAGTCAAACACAATACAAGGGTCCGTTTGAGACTAACTGGCACACAGCTGTGGAGGTATAGATGTTGTCCGTTCCAGGTCTTCTTTCTATGTACACTTCGCTGTAACGAGCCACCTGATCTGCGTGTTAGTGCTACGTCCAAAAACGGCATATGGTCACCAGTCTAATGATCCAAAATAAACAATGTTTTTATGCGCCTTGTTAAAAAGAACAAAAACCTTTGTAAATCTTTCGTTTTGCCCACTAGGTAAAAAGCATCATGCATATGTCATCGATAATAACTGGTTTTTCTAGTAGTTTCACTCAACTCGTCATTCTCGAGTATGCTCTTTAGCATGTCAGCCAGCATCCGGCCTAACGGTGAGCCCATAGTTACGCCATCAATCTGACGATAAAGCACACCGTTGAATTCAAACTGAATGCAAACTGAATATTTTAACCGGCCCCAGAATCTCCGCAAGCCATTATGTAAAGGCATGCCAGAGAGAATTACACACTTCGAGTGATAGTCTAAGCGGTACTCCATCTTTGTGTATGTTTGGTGGTCCGTACAGCTGCGGGATACGGGTTCCTGTTGGACAGATGCAATCAGATACATGTGCACGAATGGTGTCAGCGTGTTTCAACCGTCGTAGAACTATGGAGAAGCCCTTTTCAGTTGTCACTGTCTTATCTTTCCCGGTTCCCTCTTTTCAAAACTTCGTTTTATCAGACAAAATGCTTATTATTTTTGCAATGTGATCGTCCCTATTCAGAAGAATATTTCCGGCTCTCTTATCTGGTCTTAAGATCATAATCGAGTGATCGCACTATGGTGCAGTAAGTTTCTCTAAATGAGGCTTTGTGAGAAATTCGTAAGTTGAAATCCTACGAACTACATATTTGCAGTAAGCAGATTAGATTTAACACGCTCAGAATTCAGTTCGGAAAACGGATATGACTCCTACAACATGTTGTTAAAGTTTTCACACCGAACCTGAAGATCAAGATGTCTACATTTACCACCCGGGTAGCAGGAATTCGGACCAAGTGACAAGATTTCAATCAGCATTCTACTCAACGTCAAAGAGCGAAAATTACAAACATACCGGTCTGGTTGGTCAGAAAATTGCATCCGTGGCTTCTTTCTTACACATCACCGAGGCACTTATCCAAAAATAGGCTGGAAATTCGTCTGTCAGGGTGTACAAAGCATTTTATTGACTTGACTTGGTTTGATTTGATTAAGCTGACTACTTGGATGCTAGGCCAAACGGACAATGCTAGGCTGAGAAGGAGGGAGAATCACTCTCAAATTGACCAAAACCGGCGGACAAGCGTCTTCCATTCAGATACGCGAAGGGCGTTCTTGAGGCATTCACAACAAACTGCGGGATTACATATAAATCGAATTTCTGGACGTGACATGTAGACTGACTACGTATTCGTAGAACGAATCTGTTCATTTCGTTGTTACAAATAAGTGTACAGTTACACTTTATTGGTGGATGGAGGTAGAGACGGGAGTACACTGAACGGACATCACCAATGTCGCTGCTTCACAGAAAGAACGATGCCTGTGTGCTTGTTATTTCTGGTTGATGTAGGCGGAAAGTTGGCTAAGCACCCGATAGACCCATGTTGTTATTCAACAGCGCACGTAGTGGTACATATCTTTCAGTGACCATTTAGGGTTTGGTTGCGGTTTTACCTATTGTGTATTTTCCATCAGCTATCTGGTAAAGCATCGTGGGATATACTAATTTCAGGTCAGCGTAACGCATTAAATGTAGGCGGTTTTGATCAAATGTGCTTTGATTTTTTTAACGTTCCATTTATAGCTGTTTCAACTGTATAGAACAATTGTTGTGATGGAATCGTGGAGATGACATTTTCTAACCACTTTAATCCTTTAAGAGGTATACATTTTCCTCAGTCTCTAATGTTACTATTAACCTAAAAGTCTCCCACACATCTGGTATCCTGTTAACCAATAGACCCTCTTCTGATGAACTGAACTACTGTGTAGGCAGAACATCTCAGTTCGAATAGGTCCAAGTTGGAAGGAAGTGGTTAACAATGTGACTACATTAAAGAAGGCGACTTGTGCCTTTGGCCTCTCGTGACCAGCGATCCTGGTCACCAGTGGCGTAAGCTACTTCCTACTATTCTAAGGACTACAGCTTAGACTACAGAATATGCAAAGAATCTGGAGCTAATATTTTTTTCTACAAATATATATAACATGATGGTGTGATCTCAAAAACACATGTTCGTTACCTTGTCCAGTTGATGAGTTTGTGGGAATGATAAGACGACTGTGACTGCTGTTGCATTGGTCGAGGTGTTCAAACTACTAGAACCACATCTGCTGGAGGTCAACTGGTCATACAGTTCTCCTGGCCAACCCACTAACTCATATTTCACAGATCACCAGATGTGTCTGTCTGACATTGGGGGTGCTTGTATTATATTCTCTGTTTGTGTTTGACAATTGCACCGGTAGACAGCTTCAATATGTTCACCTGTTCGATGTTAGCACACTGCACGCCAGTGTTTTGCTTCAAGTCATTTCACCTTTCGGCAAATTTGAGGACGTTTTCTTCATACTTATGAGACATTCAAAACGTTTGCTATTCGACTAGGGTGAGGATGGGAACGCATAGGTTTTTGCGCCATCTCTTTTTCATATAGATTGAACATCACCCACAATTGATCGCAGCTGTCGCATTCCCATAGACTTTCCAGTCGGCCCATTTCGAAAAGAAGCACTAGACTCGAGTTTCGTCCTCATTAGAGCTCGTCAGTAGTGCATATCTCTGCCACGGTCGGGACTAGAACGCCGAGCACTCGTTCATGAAAACCAAAATCCTCTACTACTCATCAATAACCACGATACTGCTCAACACGCTAATGATTTCTGTGATTTCAACTTGGATGGAAGTCCTAGTCGATGGTTCACCGATTGGAGTTAACGGACAGTAACTGTGTCTCCTCTCGAGGCGATCGGGCAACCCGACCATTACTCACAAGCGAAA
>LUCH01000223.1:58672-78880 GCA_013368495.1 Paragonimus heterotremus | reverse complement strand
AACCACGGACATGCTGTTCATGCGGCAACCGTGTTTACCACTACGCCATTGACCTCACATTAGGCCGACTGGAAAGTCTATGGGAATGCGACAGCTGCGATCAACTGTGGGTGGTGTTCAATCTATATGAAAATCAAAATCCCCTACTACTCACCATCTCTTTTTATATCAACTTATGAGCCTAAACCGTCCAATACAATCCTAGTGCACATGGGCGTCTTTGCGTTTTCTAATTCATTGTACCTATGACTCCTACGGGAATACGCACTGTGGTGAAGCAGGCAACCTCGTTTACATTTTCATTTATATAGTAACAGTTTGCGCGATAGAGTAGTCAAAAACGTAAATGCGCACGATTTATGGCATGGCAAATTTCTCTGCATATTATCAAGAGCGTACTAAAGAAAAGGAGATTATAAAGCGGAAAACAGGGGTTAGATGTGGAACTAGATATATGAGGGAAACACACGTTAGATCTGTTCGCTAATCAGTCAATAGCATCATTACCATGGGAGTGATAAACTAACCAAGAAGTCTCTCTGCACACAGAGATGAACACTAACGTCTCAGAGCAACTGCCTAAACATATCGTAAAAACCCGGACTTATCAGTTGTGTAAACAACTTTGAATGCCTGCGTAAGGTTCACCTGGTTTAGATTCTGAGTGCAGTATGTGACATTCATAATGATCCAGCCTTCAACTGAGCAAGGTAAAGCATTGTCCCTTTAGAAAGGTCAATGGGTAGTCAACCGATCAATCCGCAGCCTTTCTGGCATAGCGAGCACACCGTGTTACGACACCTAGGTAGCGCATACGCATGAAACGCACAACGAAGGTTACGTTGTCGATTTGCTTACTGTTTAGTCACGTGATTGGCCGATGCCGAATGTGAAGCGGTGACGCATAGGTGTGTGCAAACATGCTAGCGAATCAATAGTAGAACAGAAAGGTAGGCGCACGAACGGCCACAAACAAGACAAGCAGACGCTGTCTCAGTAACTTCATACCTAGCAATCTCATGAGCCATACAAAATCAACTGCGTGTAAAACGAAATGACGCTGGTAGTGATGGTCACCCAACCATGAAGCGTTGCCCGGTAGCCAGTGCAAATCGGTAGGCCGAGTTGGACTGTGCTCATCCACAGAAATATGTACAAACAAGTCAAAGTAAAACGAACATCCTTAGTCTAGATGAACACAATCCACCCCAGGCTGACGGTCTACGCTTGAAAATATCGTTGATGTAATGTTTCATTTGGTGCACTCACAGCCATCATTCCGCTCCGGCCGTTTTCGTACCTGTTTGTGTCAATTAGCTAAGGGCAGTTAAAATTGTGTTCATAGGAGTTTTATTTCATAGCATGAGGTTTGCGACTGAAAGCCTGTCTGATGGGTTCAATTGCGAACGAAATCATTCAGCTTGACGTGACAATTTGAGAGTGAACCCCAAGAAAAAATGAAATATAACTAACATAATGGCCAACATGTCACAGTCAGAACTGTTCACTGAATAAACGCAGCCTTAATACGTATATTCTTTGGGTGCGAACTTCTGAATTCGATTATGCAAACAAGGTAATTCAGAAATTATCACCGACTTTGAGCCTTGAGAATGCCCCACAACACCGAACCAAGATTGTAATAGATCGACGAAGCGTGAGGTTAGGCTTTACCTAGTTGGTGCACGACGCCTCAGTGATAACTTCACAAAAGTAGTTTCTAGTCTTCAATTAGAGTGTTCCTAATGTTCCATTAATATGGGTTGTTTGCTGGATGAACATTATTTCGTTCACCTACAACAAGAAACAGATGTACTGACAACGGTGTTCATCATACTCCTGTACTATAGCTAGGCCTGTGTGCTACGCATACGAGGATACTTGTCTAAACGCCCTCTACATCAGCTGTTCCACATCAGTTCCTAGCATCATTTGGTGGGATTAAGTTCTTAATGTGTTCTTGACAGACCGAACATTTCCAACGCATTCATCGTTCTAAGTATTGGATGCGTACTATCGCAGGAACATGGCAATCCAAATTCAGGAGGCAAGCCGTATTCCGAACTCATCACCCTCTTCAGACACGGTACAAAGTCAGCCCAGCAGCAGACTGTGGCAGTTTGATGCAGACCGTGAAAACAAGTACGTGCGTGAGCGACCCAAAGAGGGATCCGTAATGAAACCCAAGCATTATGCTCAACTCTCAGAAGACGACGCTGACTTAGTCACAGTATGATTTGGCTTTCCTCTACAACAACCGGAACAAAGTTTGTCACACCCCTACATCAACCGCTGCAATGTACAGAGACAAACTTAACAGCCCAACGTTACAAGCAGGTGGTCGATTAGTAGTTACAATTGCCTAAATGACAAACGTCTGGATCTAAAGGATAGTTTGATGTTTTTTGTTGTTCGTATGGTGACAAACAAAAACACAAGAGTTCTCACAAGATTATTGTTAGGACTGTTCAGTATTTCCACTTCCCAACCGCACTGGTACAGGGTATTTTATCATAATGTTACCTCTGTATTCAGCTTGTGTCAGCGATTCGACTGTAAATACTTTTCAGTGCCTTATAACGCGAGACTGTTGAAACGGGATAAAAACGGTGTATAATCGTAGGTGAAGCAAATTTTTCTTTCAGGTCAACAGAGTCGAAAAAAATTGCTTCCTACATGACCACATGACTTGTCCATTAGAAATGGGACTTGGGTAATGTAATTTCAAATGATACTGAAGCGAGGCTGGAAAACATAGACGCACTTTTACGGACAAATTTAACCACACATCTCTCCAATCTGCGGCACATCTACATTGGTTCGCCTTCCGATAACCTATGACTACTATCCAGTCAACATGTTTTACACACCAACAAAAGTCCGAAACTGACAGTAAGTAACGTTCTAAGGTAGTAAACCAAGTCCGAAAGTGTCAAGAAACGGCGACAGACACATTCGAAATTGTCTGAAGTCGAACCCCTGTCTGTCTCTGTGGATTGTACAGTCGGTGTCACTACCGTAGAACTGAAATCAGTCATCCAACAATAAGATTCGCGAGAAACCTTACTGCGAAAAATGTGAGTTTTCACTAGCCTCGAACCAGCCACAAAAACAGCATGTTCAAACGTGGTTAGCGTTCTCTCACCTGAGCTACGACTTCACGCGGGGAGCTCAGAAATTTTACATTTAAACACCCACTAAACCCTCTGTGTCATGTGGAATGCATCAACATTTTCGCGGGGATTGACGGCCCAAACAGGATTTTTAAATGGTTCACGTTTGGATTCATTAACGTCATTACTGAGCATCGAAACTGCGTTACTGATAAGCAGAAAACGTGCTGTGCCTGTGCATGTTTTTTTCGTTGGTTCAAGTTCAACCGAAATCTCGATTTTTACGAGTGATTCCCTTCTAAATTATCGGATCTACTACACTGATTTTCGGGAAGGAGTTTATGTGCCTACTAGTTTCGTTCATTTACTCAATTGGCATACTTGTAAGTTCAGTAGTTCAAGCGGTAAAACAACAAAATTGTTTGTTTGACAGATGGTGCTTGTCAGATGCTAACAGCATGAGAAAATCGGTAGGTTATCAAATCAAACTGCTAGCAAGGACAAACAAGCACACTAATTCCGAATCCTTATGAATTAGGTTGGCTTTATCAAAAGATGTCGAAAAATTACTTGCTCTCTCTGTCACCTTTAATGTTTTCCCCGTTGCAAGCAAGTATTGATGAAAAAAGAGGGAACTAATTACTTAAAAAACAGGGGTTCAGGCTCATGAGTATTCAGCTGACCAAAAGAAATTCGTGTCACTTAGCATTGTCCTAGTATACTCAACAGAACATAAATTTTAACACGGTTGAGGTAGCTTGTCGATTAATAGAAAAGAACGCAGAGAGCGGTCCAAATGAGAAAGTTGGCCTTATTGTCTAGCTGCAGTTTTGCAAAAATTAATTCAAGCCAATAATTTTTCTGACTAACTTGAAACAGTTTGAACAGAGCAAAACAAAGTTTAATTTTGTGTGTATATGCCTTATTTTGGAATACTACTTCTAGGGTTGGCGGTTTCGGTTCAGATTACGTTCAGGCAGCTAAACAAAAAACAGGGCCAAATACTAGGTCATCAGTGCGCGGTGGAAATGTAATCGTTACAAAGGTACACGTATTTTTATCTGTAGGACTTATCTGTACACCTGCCACATACTCCTTGCCACATTTGTGAGATATCCGGTGCACCCTGTCTGATTATGTGTCCGTTCATTGTGACCGGGAAAACCGGGCTAACTGAAATATTTATCGAATAAAAACCTTGTTGCTACAATTAATTCCATCTTTAATTTAATGTCTGATGATGTTACGCTCAATCCCCGCACCACAGGACCGACTTTATAACTATATGGATTCGTTTAACAGAAGTAGTCAGAAAGCGATCTAAACTACCGATAATCTACGACTAACGAGTCAAGTTAACATCAGGTAAATCCTGTGACTGATCAGTTAAGATAAACGGTGTGACTCAGTCCCATCTCAATCATAAGCTGTCAGTCTGAGGACGAGTATAATGAAACGTTTATTATTGGGATTATCTAACATACCAATGACGTTTAATCCGGTTCGTTAGCTGACGATCTCGTTGATCGCTTCTACCGTTCGGTCGGTCTACTCAAAATTCCACTCAGTGGAAAGTTGTATAAATAGATGATTACAGAACTCTGGTGTTCTAAAGAGAGATATCTTCTCCTTTCTCTTATTTTCAATTTATATTGCGGTCATGTTAACGTTCGTAATCAAATATGTAGATAATGTGATGTTGGACAATAACCACCCAACTGGACTCTTCTCTCTCTCTCTTTCACTGTACTGGACAGGTTGTGATTTAGAAACACTCATTTCAACCTCCTTCACTTGTTGAGAATGTGCGTACACAAAACAGCCGAAAAATTAATCACTGGGGATGCGTAAAACATTTTACTGACTTGAATTGACTATTTGTGCATGCGTTACTCGTGAACTATTTAGAGTGGCATAAAAAGTAAATACATTTACTTAATATGGCTAACTAAAAACGTGCATATAGGAGAGAATTTTTAAAGCAATTGAACACCTGGTTCATTGTTTAGCAATCTGGGAGTCATTTTTGAGGCAGATGGTGAAGTGGGAACGTAGAATTAAAAAACGCCAGAATATTAATGCTGGGGGAACTGATTAAAATAGTCACAGTCAGTTATTTACATTAGTACAAGTTTTTCTTAATATGCACCAAACAATAGCTGACTGTCAGCGACTGTGAATGCTTCAAATTTTTGTTCAAAGTTCACGAACAGTGCGGTTTGCAACACTCAGCCAGCACTAATGAGACGTGTACATTGCGTATTTTCTGAGAAAAAGTTCACAGGAGTATCGGCAAGGCATTGTTCGAACGGCTCCAACAAGGGATTAAAAACGTTTGATTACCACGCTTCATTGAGCTGGGTGACCATTTGCTGATTGCCGTTGATTATTTGTTTGATCGCGCTAGTCAACAAGTCCTTGGCGACTGTGCATGACTGAATATGATACATGTATTACTGTGCACAAGTGGATGATAAAATGAACAACGCAATCAGGGTGTATTTTTCCCGAAAAACTTCAATATTTTTGTCTTTGTCAATCTCTAACAGCGATTAACCAACCGACAGATCGTCACGTGGTGTTAAAAAATTGCTTAATGTGTTATTTTTACTGACCACTGTTTTCAAAAACTTCAATCGCAGATACAATGATCTCTAAAACAATGTAATTCAATGAAATCCCAAAAGGGTTCAATAGGGTTAGGAGCTGTTGTTCCATCAACTCATTGTGAGCATCCACCATTACGAAATGACCTGTAGACCGGTGCATATCTGCTTTAGTTGAACTGAAGTGTACCATCCTGATCTATCCGGTAATTCTGATAGAACAATTTCTCCCGTAAATATTCACATAGTAAGTTAGAACAAGTCTGACCATTCCTGGAGTGACCGTAAAAGACTAACTCACTTCAAACGGTTGACCGAATAACAACAGAACCAAACTCAAACCACCTTGTAATATTGGAAAGCTGATGCTATCATTGAATCACTCATCTGATAATCTCCTTAATCCTGCTTTCTTCGAGCATAAAAAGTCCAAATTCATGGAACTTGGCGTTCACTTAAGTTTGTTCCAAACTTATAAGCTTGACCCCAATAGTCTACGAATCAATTTCTCTTGTTTTGCAAACCATTACTATCTGTGATCTTCCGCATTCTTTGTGTGTTCAAGTTGCTGATAACATTGGAAAAATCGTACCTCTTATTTACACCGAGGCACATCGTATAAGAAAGTAATTACGAAATATTACAATCAAGATTTTCTCAAAAAAAGACTGTGTATTCTATATACATATTACAACAGTTTGTAATATACGGGAGTGTCTAACGTGTTCCTTCAGTAGTCCCATATATCAACATACTTTCTGCTGAGATGTGCTAAGTTTGATGGTGTGGAGTCTACCAAGTGATTACTGAGGATAGTGTCGTTGACTTTATGCAAAAATAGCGTAACTCACCACCTATTTTGTGTTTACTGACTTGGTTACTCAAAACTTCAGGAAAGTCTGAACAACATTGATGAAGGTTGCCAGATGGTAGTGACAATACTTCCAGCTTTTTTTTATTGTTACATATTTATTTGAACGGAATGAAAATATGTTGCGACACGTCGAAACCTCGTTTACTCTTATCAGCCGCAAATGTAGCACATGGCAGATTATGTACTATAGAATGATAGAAACGGACAGGGAATGAACATGTATACATCCACACTAAGTGTTATATCTTCAACACCATGCAACCCGGTGGGTTGCTTCAACCATTTTTGTGCCCATAGCTCCTGCTATAGGTCAGCAGCTTCAGGTTCTGATGTACTCATCGTTAGACATGAGAATGGAACGGTACAACGATATGTTCGTCTTAAGGCAAAGTGGGGTGGAAAGAATGTTCAGTTCTCCAGGTTTGTTGTGATAGCATACAAGGTTTTTATCGTCAAGATCCTGCTTCATAGAGCGAGGCGCGTTTTTGCTCATGATAAGATGGGGACAGAACAAGAGATGTTAAGAAAAACGTTATTGACGACTGGATAGTGTGAGGGGTTAATGGAAACTCAGAGCTTGATGTGTAAGTTCGAAAAACTAGTTCAAATATATTTCTGATGCGTAGTAGGAGGTCGTGGTTGATATAAGTGAAAAGTCCCACACGAATGACTGCAGGTTTCGCAATCTCCTAGACTTTTCAGTCGGTCCATTTCAAAAAGATATTTCTATTGTAATTGAGCTAAAGCTTCTCACTCCGTCAATGCGGACAGACACATTTCGCCTGAGGCTGTCAGTTCACTCCAGCCGAACGGATAGGAACATTATTTCGTAACGCGGAAGACAGACCGTTCGGTCCCGCATTCACATGATCTCTATCTGATGTGTTCAAGCAAGAACGAAACTGGTCATTCAGTGTCGGCTTGAAGTTAAGCAGCAAGAAACAATACAAATAGGTTTTTGCTTTTGAACTTCATAGTGAACCCCTTGACAAATAGTGACAAACGCAAATTAAAGTCCGCCCCAGCTCGTACGTATGTGATTATCTAGTTGTGTTTGGATCAAACTACCTGAACTACCAGGTATACATAAATTCGAACGAAGCATTTCAAATTAATCTGTCCCCCACATTGCGTAGCAGTTCAACTGCACTTACATTGACGTTCTCATGAAGGGAACCAATCTATAACTGCCTTGAAGGGGTAGCGGAATATGTTCCCAAAATGGGCAGAACAATTGACAACACAACTCACCGTAGAACTGGGTGCTCGAAACTCCGCATATTCGATTGCTAGACCCCTCATGATGACCAACCAACAAACTGGTCCACTTAGTTCACACAATCTGGTGTTAAGCACCCAGTAGCCGAAGCCGCCGGTATTCATCTAATCTATGTTGATCAAAACTCACCAATTGGCAGTCTGTGTACAAAAGTGGTTGAAGTAGCCCATCGGGTTGCGAAGATGTTGACGACATAATGCTTGGTATGAATATATGCATGTTCATTCCCTGTCTGTCTGTATCATTCTGTCGTGTATAATCTACCATGTGTTACGTTTGTGATTGTTGAGAGTAGGCAATATCACAACACATCATAACATGCTTTTTTTTCTCTTCTGCTGAAACTGCTAACCAATGACAGGTGTGATGAGCAGAACATTTGTTACCGAAACTCATGCAACATGACCGTATTTAATGTTCTGTACAGTTGAGATTTTGTGGATAGAAATACCACTAGCCAACCTTTTGTTGGCAATTTCAGTGTAATGCTATTCTAAGCATTACTCCGTTCTTATGCACTACATTTCACGAAACAGGTGTACCCAGATACTTATCGTAGCAACCGTGGTTGAAACCATTTTGTAACCAGTAAATCTTCCCACCTTTCTTGGACTGGTAACCCGCTTTATCCAAATCACTTGGTATTTACCACAACTACGTCTTTTTATGTGGTAAATCAGTCCCACGAAACGGCTTTTTGGGTCCGCCATCATCAGTATGAGGCGTCCGATAGATGATTAAGACTTTCAGTGGAACTTTACTTAAAAGATTACCGTTAATGGAAGATCATGCTCTAGGGAGATTAATTGCGGAGAGGAGTGTTGTGTATGCACATTATGAGGTATATGTATGCTGAGACAGTCCATTGAAATAAAGGTAAAAAACGACGTTGTCATAATGTTACGACCCCACCTGACAGAGAAAAGACAAGAGCAAACGCAAGACCGCGAGCAGTATCTCTATCACGAACGAACGCAACGATATTGCAAAGCGGTACGAAAACAAGAGCTCAAAAATCGGAACGCAAATCTCGCAACTTAGAACCCCTCAACAAGTAAGGAAAAAGACGGCCTTCAAGGAGCTTTATTTACTGTTCAGCCCGAAGGCGAAATAGCGGCTCACAGCAACTGTATTTATAGGTTTGTGGTGGCCTTGGACCTAGGTCGCCGGATGGATCAATCAGGAGCGAGCGCAGCTTCTCGGGTGTTCGAGAATTCTGGCGGACGTTCAAATTCCCAGAAAATGAAGGAATCCATTTTCCACGTATACAGGGCTAATTTTTGGGAAAATGTGTCTTTTCCCAACAAATAAGCATCCAGTCCTCATATATTTCATCAAATACACTCTTCATCAACGCTACGGTCGAAATATCGATTTTCCTAGCGGTAGATCAATGGCTAAGGCAAGTGCTTCCACTTTAATGTTTACTGCTTCAATACAGAGACAACGACACTTTCGAAGCTGAAGACATCAAACCAGATAACTGAAGGAAAATTGTTGGCGGTCATTAAGTCGATACGTCCTACTAGTGATTGAAGTAGGGTGAATAAATTTACATTTTGCATTGTGGTAAGTTTAATAACTTTAACGACATTTGTGTGAAAGTTGGAACTTACTTCACCAACGAAGAGCTATAACGGGGAAAATGAAATGAATTCTCCTCAAATACCACAATCTCAACATCTTTGAATCAACCGGTCACTAAAAGTGTGACAATGTGAACTGATCTTCCTATTCTGTGATAACGCCAAAATCAGTTTTTTTCATCCTTTCCTTCATATATGAAAACAACAGGACTGATTCACCTTCCGCTGAGTCACTCTTTCGGTTCTGGGTAAACGATTAATTGTCAGGAATAAATTCATGTCCATTAATTCTCCACTTGTCTGCGTGTACCCTATTTGAGTTGAAGCAATTTATTGTCCACCCCTCTTAACTGGAAGTGTCGTAAACACATTGAACAGCTGTCAGTACCTCCCAGAGGCCAATTCATTGTTAAATAATACTCCAACTAATGTCTGTCAGTGTTCGGATAATGATATGTTATTAGGGTGGGTGGTTGTTGTCAGGTGTTCTAATAGATTCTACCTACGAAAGTCATGCGATGAAGAGCTATTTGAAGACCTCGAAAAGACCTTGCATCTATCTCGCTCTCAAGTGTGACGATTAGAATAAAATTGTCTTGTTAATTTATGGGATTTATTAACACCTTGTTGGTTGGTCGGACACAGTCGAGCTTGTAACTACGTTTAAATAATGTCTTTCGGTGATTAGGCTTCAGCCGTCGTAATCAGTTTCGGGTACGTTCGGACTCGTCAGGTGTGAATATCACAATCACAGATTCGGATGGGCAGTCTTTGGATTACGTACAACAACTGCTATTCATCAGTCATATAGTCATCACCCGTGTTAAATTGGCGTTGTCCTGAGTTCTCCAGACTACTAACCTTTATCAAACTTCTATTCTAACTGCTAGCATACAAGAAAAATTATTGAAGACGGAAAACCACATATGGGTTCAATGCATGTGGACAGAACAAAAACATGAGCGTATTATTGAGTAACTGGTGTGTTTCACACTCCCTGCGATAAGTTTCTAAGGTCTGACAAAATTTTAGCGAATTTTCATCTACCAATCTCCCAATTCGTTGTAGATCAGAATATCTAAAATTATTCTCTCTGTTTTCACCAATAGAGCAAGTTGTTTAGTTTGTTCATTCGCGGGAATTCGGTAAGATTTCGTCCATCCATTGTGCCTCTTTAGACGTAGTTCGGACAAGTTTTGTGCAGACGGAAAGGTTTTATAATACATCGGTTATTTTTGAAACTCTTTTTAGTTGCATAACTTAACTGACTACTGACATTGCTGTTTGCCTGCCAGACCAGTAATCCTAAAAGGTTAAGACTTGGGTTGCAAGTCACGCGTCTTTAATTCTTCGAAAAAATGATATTGTTATTGGTCTGTAGGACGTGTATATCACTGCGCCTTCTTTTTGGAAATTGGTAGTTCAATACATTATTTGTTTTTGTTTGGATGACCGGTTGAAGGAAACATTCCAGTGTATAATAATATAAACTGTCACATTTTATTTTCATTTAAATCGGTCATTTGAACCGCACCCAACACCATCATTGATCGTTTGTGTTCAACTCGCTGATGAAAAACAAGTCAGTCTATTCGGAGTTCACACCCATGATAACTTCGGGTTCCCGTTTATCAATTCGTTTTTTCATCACCATATACATCAGTATATCAGTGACATGTCCGATAAATGTGTTATGTTCAGTATACTCTAAGTGTGGCTCGAGTTGCTGTTAATTCAACAAGACCACTATGGTAATCATCTTGGAAGTCATCAGGCAAGTTTCCTGTTGTTTGTGTCCGGCAGTTTTGTCGAAACTTCTAATCCACACATCCATTCTACTCCTCGGGCACGTGCAGTTCATTTGGATGCTGATTAGACAAAAACAGATCTTCCAGTGGTTAATCGATTGTGTCAGAGCGATGAACAGTTTTATTGCGTTGTTTATTGTCGTTGTCTGATAATTTTCACTACTTTCTAGCCCAGATGGCATGAAAACGGAACCGAATAGGACGCCTTATGGAAAACATTCATGTAATTTAAAAAACCAGTTAATTAACTACAACGTGTTGTTTGACCAATGTAGTCCAACCCAACTGCTTAAGGGGTCATTTGGCAGAAATGATATATCATCCCAAATGAATGTTTTAGAAATGAGTGCAAATATACACTGATCGCAGTTCTAACAGCTAAATATCGTCAGGGCACTAAAAACTGGTTCCTTTAACGATTATAACAATTAACATGGAGAATTCTTTATCGTACAAACTTCATTGATATCGTCAGCGATAGACCAGTTTTCGGAAAATCGGGTTTTCTTAACGTCGTGATTAGATTTATCGTGCACAACACTAGGTGCATACCTGTTTGCGTTTACTGAACGCTTTGGAGTGAGGATTAAAAGGAGAGTCTAAGACGATCAACATTTAGTGTGTCTTTCAAGATACAGCCTGAGAAACTGTCTTGTGCACAGGGACACTATGAAATACAAAACATTGTCCGTAAGTGGCTGTTCTTGTATTTTCCTTGAACATGGTTTGAGGGAATGGTTGGAGATGCTTCGCGGCACTTCCTACTCGTTCTCATGCTTCAATGTTCCTGAAGCTAACATGTACACTAAAGTATTTAGGTTGGGTTCTTTGCTTGATGGAGAAAATCGTACACAACGTTCAAGGACTTTCCCTTTTCTGTAGGTTAGTGAACGCCATATACTGTGACTCGTTCATCCATGTGTGGTTTCTGATTGAAGTTCACAGACCGAGTATTATATCTCCTATCGAGGCGAATGGGTATTCAAAGCATTACTCACAAACAAATATGTTGAGAGCCTCCACGCGATAACTCGGTCGTGCCTATTGCGAGATCAGTGGCTCAGTGGTCAACATGGTTACCTCAAAATAACTGTTGAAGATATGATATGAACAGGATGGTTACTATATCTCCTCTCGAAACGGTCGACCAGTCGATTACGGCCCAGCATTTGCAGATGATAACTTACTCGTACCTAATATGAGGTCATTGGCGTAGTGGTCAACACGTTTGCTTCATTATTGTGGCTCATCGTTTGCATGGGCAATTCATTCTCAACCAGTGTCAACACGGTTGTCTCATGAAAGCGTGGTCGGGGTTCAACTCCCGGCCGCTGCAAGGATATGAACTAGTGACGAGTTCCGACTAGACTGAAACTTAGTTGTAGTGCTTGTTTTCGAAGCGAGCTGACTGAAACGTCTATGAGAATGCAGTAGCTGCTATCATTTGTGAGTGGTGGTTAATTAGTATGCAAGAAGATTTGTGAAACAGAAGATGCAGTGTGTCGCAATCATAAAGTATGTACCGTTCCCTTGTATTTGCTAGGTTAGAAATCCGTTCAGTGAGTTGATATGAGAGCCTCCGCAACAAATAGTGACGATTGTCTAACAAGTGGTCCATAAGTGTCACGTCCAGTAGGTTTCCGGAAACTTCCGATCCAGATAAACTTTTACTTGCTGTATTGTGTACTGATAGGGTGCTCATCTCATGCACAGCATAGTTGCACGATGCCTTCAACTTTACTTGTCCACATGAACAACCCCCGTATCACTGCATGTTTCTGATCAGTTTTGACAATCGACCTACATGCTTCTACATTAATGTCAAGGTGTTAAACGCTCATCTACAAGGCTTTCTTTGTTTGAACATTCTAAACAGTACGATTCCCATCATAATCAATAATCGGTTTCTTCCACTATTCCGTTTATTCAAAAAAGCGCATATCGCATCTTTGAAACCCAAGTCCACAAATAAGGAAAAATTAACCTTATAACACCTAATAGAGACTAGGTGGGCTGATTTCGACGAATTGAGTTACGTATCCAATTGATCAATTTTCAGTGTATACGGTCAGTAGGTTAACAATTTTCTCAGCTGAGGTTTAGCCCTAGTACCGTCAACAAAGGGCGCTCAACATTAACTGATAAATCGACATCATGTAAGATTTTCAGTCTTCCTGAAATGAATCTTTCTCCAACAAAGAGGAACAAATTGTAATGTAGCATACAGTTTAACTCGGTTGATTCTGGTACTTTAAAAGTGTCTGGTCAATAGACGACCCATGCTTACCAGGTAGGGTTATATAAATGATATGTCTGATGATCAAAATTCACTAGGAGTATACGAACGGACTCACAAACGAAGAATAGTTTTTGCCCTAGTTGTGTTTGAATGAGGACGCGGAATATCGTGATAAGTTGACAGTATACTTGATCTAGTTGTTCCTCAATAAAGACACGTCACGAGAAAAATCTCTGTATATATCTAACCAACACTACCTTAGTCCCTTGTCCACCTGAATTATTTCAAGCAGCTGGTTCCCTTAACGAGGTTGATTAGAACAAGGGGAAGTCATAAATTATGTGGGATTTGCTAGGTTAACACACCGCACGTTCTGTGCACATGGATATGCAGCTAATTTTTGACCTTGGAACAATGATCCGTAGAAGGCTATTGGACAGATAGGAAGAACAAAAAATATGGAAGGCAGACGATCGAAAATACCGAATCAAGGGACTAACGACTGCCAAGATGACCACAATATAAACAAAAAACACTGGTGCTGAACACACAGAAATGATTTGAGCGTCTCCTTTCCAGAGTTTTAACAAATTAATGGAAAGGTTTTAGATTACCTCAAAAAGGTATGAGGAAGTTGTCATGACCCTTGAATCAAGCATTTCGTTGTGAATGAAATTAGATTTCGTTTGAGATCCTCAACACAAACTTTGTATCGAGCAAATCAGTTATGAGTTTGGAGCTATTTAAGACAGACAGGATGACATACATGGCGGTCACTTCTGGAGTACTCTAGGAAACCATTATCGGTTGAGAGAACTAATAATTGTACACCAAATAAACAAGATTTAGGGTTTGTTCGTAGGTGTACATTAGGCGGACTAAATGAACATTAAATGCGGATCGAAAAAATACTCAAGAAAATTCTCGTTCTTACAATCACTTGCGTTATTTCGGTATGTTGAGCGGATTATTGAACACAGTTGTTATATGAAGTATTCGACAACGAATCAGGTGTCAGAGTATAAGTTTGTGGTGTGATAACGGAAACCATAACAACGAAGCGCTTTATGGACCGTTCACTGGCCATTCTCTTAACCTTGTATATGTTTTGAGTTTTTGCAAAGATGATGTACAGGGTAGAATTGAACGAAATATGCGTGAACAGAAGTGCGCACAAACGTTGGTGAAAGGATCGTGGAGGTAATAGAACACGAAATCAGAAAGAAGCTCGTTAGACCGGAGATTTCGACCTGTTTAGGAAGTCCTAATCGCGGAGGTAGCGGTTGGAATTAACAGGATAATTACTGTTTCCTATAGAGACGATCGGGTAACCTGATCATTACTCACAAACGAAAGTGGTTGAGTGTTCACATATGATAATACGGTCGTGCCTAATGTGAGATCAATAGCACAGTGGTAAACACGGTTGCCTCATCAAAGCGTGGCCGGAGTTCTAGTCCCGGCAGTGGCGAGGATACGCACTACTGACGAGCTCTAATGAGAGCGAAACTCGAGTCTGGTGCCTCAGCTGTTCGAACGGGGCTGACTACAAATTGTATCGAATTTCGAGGCTACAGTCGTGTGAAAATCCGACCCAACCCAATCTCCCCAAAACGTTTATCCCTGTATATTCTACCGCCCATGTTTCTGGCCCTTAATTGGCCTTGACCTAAATGTTTTGTTTTATCGCGTCAATTGACAGTTGTGCGAATAGGCACTCGTCGCCTTTTTGTACTTTGCTTGAGTGGTGCGCGCATCACATTTTGGAGCTCGGCTCGTCCCTGTCGCTTTTGAACCTGTTGACTGCTCGAAAAAACTCTGTTCGGTATGAATGTCATATTATGTGCTTATAGTTCATCTTTAACCTATTTGGCATCAAATTGTAATTATCCCCCGGAAACGATCTGTCGATCGAAACTGTTGAGGTTGTCTATTCATTAACTTTGATCATTTGTTCAATAGTCCCGTGGCTTTGTGAACCAATCTTGTTTTGACCATCTGGGATCGTTGGTTTATTGCTACGCGTTGCTCAACATCTTCGTGGAAGATCGTACACAAATTCTATAAGAATGTGACAGTTGCGATCAATTGTGTGTGACGTTAAAGTTGAAATCAATGATTGGCCTGTTGGTAAATTAATCACAAGCTTTCAAGATGTTAGAAATGATATTGCCAGCGAGTAAGGTAACAGTGAGCTCACTCGAAACAAAAAACTACCTGACCGAGTGACTGAGAACGATGAGATCTTTTCTGCTAGGGCACAATGGAGCCAATGGGATAACACTCAACCGATGACAAATAGTTTCATAAATGAAACAGAATTATTGAACATTTTGAACGACAGACGAAAAATATAAACGTCGAACTTTTGACATGACATCACTGCTATGTTGTGATTATTGCAGAGAACACTAGACAGTGGGACTGGAAGTGGTTTAATAAATTGAGAAATTAGTGTGATAGTTGGTGCAACGGATATGGGAGTTGAATGAGTACAATACTCACAATTCTCTCACTTTTACAAAAAGAAATGTAGTATGCCCGATTGAACATTATCTTACGGCTTTCAGGTCATCCTACTACCAGTTTTGTCTTTCCAATCGCCTGATGGTTTCCGTCATTATCTGTTCGTCCTATAAAATTCAAGTGTGGTCAATTCCACCAAAGTTCCACCATAGAACAACCCAAACAGTCTACTTATTTAAGATATCGGAATAACTGGAGGATCTTTGAAATATAGATTGAAGACGAAAAAGAAATGACTCGCACCTCGAAAATTTCCACATTTGATTGGAGTGTTGAACAGGTTGGGACCAGTCACTGTGAAGAGTCATCTTCAATTAAGCTGAGTTACAAAGTATCCGGTTTTCCCAGAATTTGCCACATCACATTATAATTTGCTTGTTCGAACTCATCGTATTAGTTACACAATCGTGCAATATCTTGTTAATACAGGCCGATGTATCAGTTAGGAGTGGACCACTTGTTAGTACGTGGCAAAACACTTGTGATAACATATTTTCCATGCTTCAGGAACAACAGAAAAACAAGGAATCCGTTTGTACCTATTGAAATTCTATATCGAAATAGGAGTAACACTCATATTCCCTCCACAGCATGTTATTTTGTCCTGTCCTGGGAAAATTGATAAATGTTCGCTAGTGACGTGGTCAAGCAATCATCAGAATCTTTCAACAAAAAGAGTGAAATTGTATCTGAATTGAAAGGTTTTAGTATATTTAAACGTATCAGTTAATGAATGTCAGATGATGTTTAAGTACTTTGCCAGTGCTGATTGAGTGTTAGACACATTTTAGGAAACTGATCTGGAAAGTGTTATTTGATGAGCTACTGTATAGGAGTGTTTAGGTGCAGAAACCAACAAAATCACTTGGGTCGATGAGGTTGTATATAGGAACAACAGATACGATTTCTTGACATTGTGGCTATCCGTTCTGCCACGATCCAGTTGTGAGTGTGGATGGGTTAAACATTCAAATGATGGCTTGAAGACAGCTTTCCTCTGCACTAACTTACCTCCTTGACTGTATTGGTTTCATTTATGCCCTCCTGTACGCTCGCTTCCATCCTACTGGAATTAGTATCTGGTATATAGTCTAGACCACTGCTTCTGTACCCCTCAGCAGCAACCTGTTAGCTTCAGATTGTCTTTTGGAATTACCTGTCGTCTTATTCCCTGAATTTTTGAACGATTTATTCGCCAGAAGGAACTTTTGGGTCATACGTGAAACGCAACTGAAATAGTTCTCGATTTCTGAAATATCGATCGATTTCAAATGTGCCTCAGTTCGAAATAGTTCATAAACCTGACACATTCAGACCATCGAGAATACACAACATGGGAAAAATTTGTTTTTGTTCATTCGTAAACAAACCGAGACGTCAATGCATGTACCATATTATCAGAACCAATTCGTCCGAAGGTCAGTGGGAAAGTGTTGCGTGTCTGTTCCGCAGGATAGGTATGCAATGACGACAACACACCATTCGCTCGCTCTGCTCCGTATGTATGTTTACCATGTTCAGACTTAAAGTACTGTTACTATTATTGATGTGTAATCTCCGACTGGTTTGCTTACTTGCACGCCTCACGGTCACGTATGTGTGGTACTATAATGGGCTTTAACGTTCAACTTTCGGTTTCGAATTCGAATTTCACCGTTTATGTGAAATCTTTAAGAGTCATTCTGAGACCAGAGGACCGTGTGAATCTTTTAAAAGTCCAACGCTCTTCACTGATAACCCACCTTGACGACTGGATTCTTCTGCAGTGATTAATGTCGCTTTGTTATTGGGATATGTTTTTAAAACTTGCGGTTCATTCAACACTGATCATTAGTCCATTCGTCTCCCATAAATCAGTCTGCTGAGTTAATGAACATGAATTAGGGCCGAACTAATTTATTTGCACATTATCATAAAAGAACCGGAAAAAAGTGAAACCGAAAGTGCAAAAGAAACATGCATCTGTGTAGTTCACTAACTGGTTGTAACCTTCTTTACCATAACTGTTCCAGCACGTGATTTCGGTATGCAAATTTGTTTTCGAACAATGCGACTTTATTTCGCCACATGATCGTGTGTGTCAGAAAATAGTCATATTTAGGTGTGCTACTTATAATTTAATAATAGTATCAACTTTGCAAGTCAAAACTAAACTGAATGTGAATTAACACTGATTCCAATCTACAATAATATCAGTTGTAGCCTTAATCGCTCCTGCAAATCCCATAGTCATACCACCATATGCAAACTTTGGGTCCGTTCTGATTCGCTGATGAAGTTGATTACACCAAGCTGGTTGAATTTTCTTACGTTCTGAACGGTTAATTGATCAGTGGTTATTCCGGCTCAGTTCAGCGGTTTACTCCTCAAATGTTACACACAAAACCTAACCAGCCACACGCTCACACAGTCACTGGTCCTTGTATATGAATGACGAGGGGAATGATACGAAAACTGATCAAAACGAAACTCAGACCATTTAATTTATAAATATGTTTGGTCTGCTCATCTGTGTAATGAGAGAAAACTTCACAAAAAACAGATGGACAACCGGAGCATAGAAAACCAACAGTGAATAAGTTAGTGGGTACAAGAGAACGCATACCTATCCACTGTGAAGTCACTACAGCTAGCCTAGTTAAGAGCACAATCAACCACATCTGAGCAAGCAAACATTTCACTAGATACGGTCAGCTGGATCCTATGCGATATTAGTCAACTGAACTGTATCAAATAATTATTTGGAAATCTTATCGAATATCGCACACCAATTCCCAGTCACCATGCACCGGGATGATTGTATATGTGCAGTTACATCGGAGAACAGCTAACATAACCTAGGTGTAAAAAGTATCTAGTCGTTGTGTTAAGTCATGAGGAAGTAGAAGTCATAACAACTGTAAGCCGATCTGCGAAAGAACTCCAGCTTTCTTTGGATGAAACAGAAATTCTCTTCTTTAAAGCGGTAGCAGAAGCAGCAGCTTAAGCCGATTTTAGGAACTCTGTAGGCTCTTTTACAGTTTAGGATGTCTCGATGTAAGGCTGAAATTTTCGAAGTGGGTCAGCTGGATTTCAATGACCAACGGGGTTGCACGGCTAATGTGCACATGAGCAGGTTGGAAAATACATGGATTGGTTGGTTATTACAGAGTGAGAGGGGCTCTGTCTTGTCAGTTGCACAGGATAAACCAAGTTAGTTTGTCTAGACCCACTTAACTGGGACATCGTACATTGAAATTGAGACATCTCAAACTGAAAAAGTATAGCTTAAATTCCGCCAACCATAGAAATGAGCAAAGAACCGTTAACTAAACAAAGGGGGTAAAAACCCATTGACTTTAGAACAGCAAATCACCATCATCATCATCATCATCATCATCATCATCATCATCATCATCATCATCATCATCTTCCCAGCCATGAGCCTGGCCAAAAAGTACTGTGGCTCGGGCCGCCGCTCGGCTCAACAATGACGTGGAATATCCTAGAAGGAAACGTTACTAAGATGGTTGAAAATTAATAAAAGAAGACTAAGCGGAAGAACTAGAAATGCTATGGATGCAGGTACGCCATTGACTACGACACGTCGCCATCTCCGACAGCATCTCTAACCAGCGGTTTGGGTGATCATGAGGACCCCATCCAGGCAGGCGACACCTACCCACTTTGCTCAGTGGAGCAGTCAAGGTCTTCATATTTTGTGACCACGTCGTTGCCTGACCACCATGTGGTTTTACCCAACTGTTGGTGGCCTCAGCATATAATGCCCGGCACCGTAAACGATTAGATGACATACGGAGTGCTTGAGCTAACCATGGCAGGCTGTGTACCGTGATTAACTGACCAATTGATCCCGAGCGTTCAGGAATACGCGTCGGCAGAGACAACGATGGTCAAACACAGCAAGCCTGTTGATATCTTCTTTGTGAACAGGCCAAGGTTCCGAAACCATAATGCAAAATGGAGCGCACACAGGCATTATCTACCCTTCCTTTCAGTGACAACCGGACCTCTCTTTGATGCCACAGATGACGCAGTTTGGCAAAGGCAACGCGTACCTTCGCTATTCTCGCTGATATCTCATCAGCAATATTACAAGCTGACAAGATAGTGCTACCCAATTATGTGAAGCTGTCTACAGTCTCAAGCGGATAACCTGCAATGAAGAAAGTAGAAG